>APFE030911177.1:0-18273 GCA_000404065.3 Pinus taeda | reverse complement strand
GGGCAGCGCCCCGAGAAATTTTTTTTTGGACCCTATATTAGGTTGGGCGAACCTACCTATGGTTTTTTGGTCCATGGTTTTGGACGCGATGGTTTTTCAATCCATGCTATTGGATGCTTCGGCATGTATAAATATGTATTGTAACATTGAAAGGAATATAATGAAAAGTCAAGCTGGTAGTCTCGGTTTTGAGAACCAGTGGGAAATCTCTGTGTATATGTGTTTTATGTGTTATGCTCTCGCACTTTTTATTTTTCCTGTGATTTAGAATTCGTATGCAGGTAATTTCTGTATGGGGTTAAAACCTACAAATTCCCAACAAATCCTCTCAGGGATTGCTTGAACCTCTCAAGCTGTCTGTCTGCTCGATATTGCCTTAGGTTAGCTCGGCTCTCTATTTTTCTGCTTCTTGCTTCACTGTCTTTTCTTCACTTTCACTCTCTTTGTCTTCGTTCTTTTCTTTATGTCCTTTGTTCTGTGTTTATTCATGGCTTAAAGCCAATTTGTCCCTAACTGTTCACTTCTTCTTCCACCCCCGTCAGATCGCCTGTTGCTGCTTGCTTGGAGTTCCTTGTCTCTGCGTCTTCGTCAACAACTCATAGGGAGTGGCCACTTGTCCTCTCATGAACTGCGTTAGCTCTTCCTCATCGGTTCAGTTTTCCAGTTACATTGTGGTATGACTCACTTGCCATCTCAGCGTCAAATCAGATTTCATAATTCTTTATGCTGCGGCTTAATCCCCTATCAAATCCAGTTCGTCCATCGGGCACAATCTTTGCTGTCAAATCTAAAGCCCCTAGATCCTACGACATTCGCTCATTTCGCGTGGTTAACTTGCTCGACCGTTAGTGTGTGATGAGTAGTGGTTTTCGCTCTCATCCACCTTCCACGAGTTGGGCGCTGAATGGAATCACTCGCTTCTCTCCAAATCTGCTTATTGCCCAAGGATGCCCCTGATATACTATTGGTTTTGGAGCATGGGACCCGCCTTTCGCCTTAGCGCTATCACCATTGTTTTCTTGGCTTCCATGTGACCGAGCACTTTGGGGATTTTTCCATGTTGCCTAGCAAGAAACGACCTCCTTTTCCCGATCTGGGCTTCCCAAGTGCTAGTTTTGCCTCCTACGCAGTCTCCATGGGCCTCCGCCAGTGCGCTTTGACCGAGGTCCTCGTCGCTCCTTCCTAGCTGTAAATTGCCACTATAAGAGGTCTTCTTGATTGCTCTTTGTTCACAAATTCAAAGTCTGTCCTGTTTTGATATAGTCATGGCATCTTGATTATTTTTCGTGGATCCAATTCGGATCATGACCTTCCCACTAAAAAAGGTTTTGGACCAGAAAAAGTTGGTTTTCAAGCATCGACTAAGTGAGGGTACAATTGTCTCACTTGTCTAATCTCTATCCACTTTGCATTGCCCGGCTTTGAACCCTTGAGTCATACTCTAAGGTACAGAACATCTCCTCTGCACGTAGTCCTCACCTTCCTATCTAGAACTGTGTCCTCCTGCAATTCATTAAGATATTCAGGTAGCAAGTCATCAACAGAAGGCAATTGACTCTACTCTTCGAGATCCTCAATTAGTGAGGGTTTAAACAATCTCAAGCAATCTACATTCACGACTGAGTAGATGTGCATATAAGCTGATAGATCAAAGCGAAAAGCATTTTCACCAATCTTCTCAAGTATTTTGAAGGGTCCATACCTGATGTGCTTTAGATTTTTACCTTCACCTTGCATCCTGTCCTTGCTGATATACAGCCGGACTTGGTCACCAACTTGAAAACTAATCTCCATCCATTGCTTGTCATGCCTTGCCTTGTATTTGGCTTGGCTCCATTCCAGCTGTTTGTGTACTGCCTGGTGGATCTGTTGGATTTGTTCAATGAACCTAGTTGCCATGTCCACATCACTGTGTCCCTCAACTGTGGTATCTTTACTAAAGACAAAATCCAAAGGAGACCTTGGGGTGAAACCAAAATAGGTCTCAAAAGGAGATCTCTGTGTAGAAGAATGTTTTGCTTTGTTGTAAGCATGCTACACATAACACAAATGTTCATCCCAAAGCTTAGGATGTTTACTGCAATATACTTTAAGTAAATGGGTCGCTGTCCTATTGACTACCTCTGTCTGGCCATCAGTTTGTGGATGGAAAGCTTGGCTTTTCTTCAGTTTGGTTTCCATAAGTTCCCACAGACTTGACCGAAACTTCCCCACAAATCAGGTGCCTCGATCAAACACAATGGAAGTAGGTAATCCAAAATGAACCCATACATGTTCAAAGAACAGTTTTTCAGTTTGTTCAACTGTAATCTTCTTATTACAAGGTATCAAAATACACATTTTGTTGAACCTATCCACAACAACATATAGATAATCATGACCTTTCCTATATTTAGGCAGTCCTCCAACAAAATCCATGGAAACACTTTCCCAAGGGTGAGAAGGTACTGGTAATGGAATGCACAAGCCTAGTTTTCTGTTGTTGGGCTTGCTTTTAGCACACGTAGTACACCCTCTTACATATCTAGAAACTATCTCATTCATTTTTGGCCAATAACAAAATTTTTGCAGTTATGCAACTGTTTTACTTACCCCAAAGTGACATGATATAAGAAAAGTGTGTGCTTCTCTAATTATCTTTACTCTCTTAGTTTGTGGAAGGCATAACTTCACACAATGGTATAAGAGTCGTTCGTTTACATGATAATCCAATTCTTCTACTCGTTTGCCTTGACTTAAAGTTGCATATACATCTTTAAAATCTATATCTTGAGCATATTGTTCAATGTAGCTTTCATGTAGCACAAAATTATGCTTAAGTATAGTAGATGCATTTATAATAGGTCTAGATAACATGTCCAACTTTATTATGTATGCCCTTTTTATATGTGATGACTAAATGAAACTGTTGTAGAAAACCCATCCATCTATAGTGTCTTGATTGTTGCAACTTAGTTTGGGAGTGTAGATATTGAAGTGGTTGATGATCAGTATGTATTATTATCTCTTTGCCCATTAAGTAATGTTTCCACTTTTTCATACTCTGAACTAATGCATACAATTCTTTATCATATGTAGGATAGTTAACTACTGCAGGATTAAAAGTCTCAGAATGATAACATATGGGTTTACCGTGCCGTGTCAACACTTCTCCCATGGCATAGTCATTGACATCTATTTGGATCTCAAATGGTCTTTGGAGATCAGGCAGTGCTAGTACAGGTGTTGTACTAATCTTTTCTTTCAAGGTGTCCAAGGCTTTCTGCTGTTTGCCTCCCCATTGAAACACCTTGTTCAATCTTGTTAAAGCATGTAAGGGAGCTGAAATTGAGGAAAAGTTAGAAATGAACTTCCTCTAATATTGTGCTACTCCTAAGAAGCTTCTAACTTCTGTAGCAGATTTGGGTTTAGGCCAGTTTCAATGACTTCCACTTTAGAGGGATCTATCTTCAATTCATCACCCCCTACTATATGACCCAAATAATTTAGAGATGTTTTTCCAAATTCACATTTTGAGAGTTTAACATGAAGTTTTTATCTTTTCAAAACATCTAATGTCTACTTAACATGCTTTAAGTGTTCTTCCCACGTTTTGCTAAAAATCAGAATGTCATCCAGATACACAATAACAAAATCATCAAGAAAAGGTTTGAGTACATCATTCATTAATCTCATGAAAGTAGCAGGAGAATTAGTGAAGCCAAAAGGTATAACTAGCCACTTACACAATCCCTGCTTTGTTCTGAAAGTAGTCTTCCATGCATGCTTTTCTGTAACTCTGACCTAATGGTATCCACTGTGCAAGTCTAGCTTGGAGAAATAAATAGCTTCCTTCAATTGATCTAAAAGATCATCTATGTGAGGAAGGGGATATTGATTTTTGATTGTTATCTTATTGAGTGCTCAGTAATCAATGCACATTCTCCATGAGCCATCCTTCTTTCTCACCAAAATGATTGGTGACCCACATGGTGATGTGCTAGGCTTGATGAACCCTTTCTTGATCAATTCCTGCACCTGCTTCTTGATTTCAGCATTCTCTAAAGCAAACAACTTGTACATTTCAATATTAGGTAATGGAGCATCTTGCTGCAAAATAATATCATGTACTATTTCCTTTTTGGGTGGCAGACCTTTAGGTTCTTGAAACAAGATATCATACTTTGAAACAACCTTTTCTAAATCAACTTGCTGTTTAGCATTACAACCCTCAAATACATTGGTTTGATCAAGTTTCTTTTCCTTTACAACCATCAGTAAGAATTGTTTGCATGAATTTATCATTTTTTTCATATGCCCTGAGTTTATGAGAGTATAATTATTCTTGAGCTTATGAGCTCTTACAAAGTATCCGATTTCACCTTTAACAAGTAGATACTTGTTCTCAACTCTATAGAAAATAGATTTCGTATCATACAAGTAAGGACTTCCTAAAACAATTCCACATATATCTAAAGGAATTATGTCTAACTCAACCTCATCTACAAATGCTGACCCAAAAGAAAACTTGAGTTTGCATTGTCTAGTCACTTGTAGTTGTGCTTTATCATTCAACCATCCTAATGGGTATGGTTTCTTATGAGATGTATTTTCCAATCCCAATTTCTTTACAATTTCTTCAGAAATTAAATTTACTTGTGAGCCACTATCAAACAAAGTATCGATCTTTTGATGTTTGGAAATAACTAGAATATGAAAAAGCTCATGCCTTTTCCTCTCATTTTCTTCATCAATGGTAGATTGTGTAGAATTACCAGTAGATGCTTCAGAATTCTTACCTTTTATACTTGTGGCCGTAGTGGTTGTTTCATCTCCTGCAGTAGTCTTCTTCTTCTTGCCCTCGAACTTCTTAGGCCTCAGCACTGGATGCAGAATCCAACAGTGCTCATCATCATGCCCATCCTTTTTACAATTGAAGCCTTGATTTTCTGTGTAGTGTTAGCCTTCCTTGCTTTCCACTTCTACTTTCTATTCTCCTTGCTCTTGCTTGCAGTGGGTTGGGATGATCCCCCAACTTCTGGACTTCCATTCTTTCCTCTAGCTTCTAGATGAGTAGCTTGCATAGATACCCAATCGATACTAGTGGGATTAAACATGAGGATGGTGTACCTCATGTAGCTGTGTAGACCACCAATGTACTTCAACAAAGTCTCTGGTGAGCCTAATGAGATTCCTAGAATCAATGCTCTCTTTCTAAATCCTTGAGTGTACCCTTGCATATTTTTCCCTTTCAACTGTCGAAGAGTTTGCCAACTCATCATGGATTGTTGCATATAGGTCAATGGATAGAACTGCTTTTTGTTTGCAGAAATAAATTCACTCCAGACAGATATGGTCTTACCATGTATTTTCATGTTAGCTTGGGTTCTGCCTTTCCACCAAACCAAGGTAGTGCCTCCAAGGTGTAGGCTTGCCAGCTGAATCTTGTTTTTGTCTGAGTCGATATTCTGCACTCTGCAATAAACATCAATTTGTCTAATCCAATTGTCCAACTTTTCTACATTCAACTCTCCATCATATATATGTAGATCAAATTTAACATTTAGTTTGATCAAAGATGCTTTCTTTTTAGGGCTATCAGGAGGTGTGAGAAAGATTTCCTCTTTCCATTTGCCTTTTGAGTGGTCATGGGAATGTGACTCATTTCCTCCTTTGTCTTGCTTAGAGCCTGATGAATCTTGATCCTTATGTTTTCTAAAGTCCTTATACATTTCTTCTACCATGGACTTTATGGCTAGGAAACTATCTATGAATTGAGGGTCTCACCCCATAGAACCTTCCTCTGACATTGTCTTCCAAGGATAGACTCTCCCAATTTCAAGATTAGTTTCGACCAACTCTCCTTCTCCTAATTTGAGCTTTGATCTAGTGATAATTCAACAGCTAAACCAACACAAGCTTGTCTAACCTTGCAGCCTAGAGCTCTGATACCACTTGATCTGAAAATCACTCTTGAGTGACCTCAATTAAGTTATTAATGAATGAAGGTATTACAGACTCATGTGCTGGTGTGTGTCTATGTCATTTTAGGCAACCGATAGATCATATTGCAAAATACACAGACACTGGAAAATGGAAAACAGTAAGAGAAACACAGTAAGCAAATACAAGAACAGAACAATTAATAAGGATTTCACCCTATCCTCCAGGGCTACATCTCCGGTCCAACTTTTAGTGGTGGCCTTCTTTTATTGTGTCTTTAAAGCATAGATTTACAGTGAGGAGCTCAATTTGAGTCTCCTGAAACAAAATTGCTTGACAGGGTGGTTCTTGGATTCCCCAAGCCACTAGAGTGCACAGACTCTTTTCCTTTCCAAGTCTTGACATCTCTGGTATTTAATGGGAGGAGCCCAATGCAATACTCAATTCCCGATAGATCCTCTCAGGGATTGCTTGAACCTCTCAAGCTATCTGTCTACTCGATGCTGCCTTAGGTAAGCTCGGCTCTCTGTATTTCTACTTCTTGCTTCACTATCTTTTCTTCACTTTTGCTCTCTCTATCTTTGTTCTCTTCTTTGTGTCCTCTATTATGTGTTTGTTCATGGATTAAAGCCAATTTGTCCCTGACTGTTCACTTCTTTTTTCGCCCCCGTTGGATCACCTATTGCTGCTCCACCTGCCACGCGTCAGGCACTGAATGGAATTGCTCGCTTTTCACCAAATCCAATTACCGCCCAAGGATGCCCCCAATATACTACCAGTTTGGAGCGCGGGACCTGCCTTTCGCCTTAGCGCTTTCCCCACGATTTTCTTGGCTTCCATGTGACCGAGCACTTTGGGGCTTTTTCCTTCTCTAGGGGTTTTTCCTAGTAAGCACTAATCGCGCATCAGAAACAACCTCCTTTTCCTAATCCTGGCATCCCAAGTGCCAGTTTTGCCTCCTGCGCAGTCTCCATGGGCCTGGGTTAGCCCTTTGACCAAGGTCCTCGTCGTTCCTTGGTGGCTACAAACTGCCACTGTCAGAGGTCTTCCTGAACGCTCTTTGTTCACAAATTTGAAGTCTGTCCAGTTTTGATACAGTCATGGCATCTTGGTTATTTTTCATGGACCCAATTTGGATCACTGGATAAGTAATGTGTTCGTAAAGGTGAGTGATTATAGGTGATTATAGATGCTCACATCTCCCAGTTTGCAAGGAAATTTGTTGTAGGGAAGAAAGTGGCCAACTTGAAGAGGTATACATATTGGCCTAAAATGCAAGAACATGTAGCTAGGTTGATAGGGGGATGCATGTTTTGTTGTACTAGCAAGCGTAGTATCAAGAAATAGGGCATATATCATCCCTTATGTGTACCCACTCATCCCTTGGAAAAATTTCCATGGACTCTGTGGGAGGTTTAGAAACAACCAGAAAGGGACATAACTACTTGTTCATAGTAGTTGACTAGTTCAATAATATATGTGAATAAATATCGTATAAAATGATCATAAGTGGATAGGAAGCAACAAACTTATTTTTTCGACAGGTTTGGTTGCACTTTGTGATATCAAGGAGCATCATTTCAAAAAGGGACACAACATTTATTAATTCATTTTGGACTACAATGTGGAAGAAGATGGACATGAAGTTGAAGAGATCCACAACATTCCATCCATAGACAGATGGGAAGACAAAAGTAGTCAACATGACTTTTGTTCAACTTTCAAGGGGTTGCAATAAGAAGCATTTTAAGATCTGGGATGAAAATATGGTGTATATACAACACTCTTATAACAAAGTAGTCCACACTTCTACTAGTGAGTCCCCATTTCAAACCTGTTTTGGATATTTTCAAGCTTCACCTTTGGCTATTGCATATGGGCGTCAAGGAAGAGTAAGGGAGTATCTTACAAGGGACACCTTGAGGGATGAAAATTTTGTTGAGAATATTAGGTAAATCCATATACAAGTAAAGAGGCTTGTAGAAGTTACAAGAAATATAAGGCTAGGCATGATCAACATAGAATAGAGAAGTCATTTACGGTGGGAGACAAAGTATGGTTACAATTGAACAAGAAGAGGCTACAAAGACTTGGTAAGAAAATCAAGGCTTTGCGGCATGGTCCCTTTGAGATACTAGAAAAGGTGGGAGAGAACACCTGTAGAATAAGTCTACCCCCATACATGCGCATTTATTTAGTTGTGAATGTAGAGAATTTGAAACTCTATGAGCCTTCTATGCTAAATCGAGAAGACAAAAGATCCTACTTATATCAATTCTTTCAAAGTGGAAAAAGTGGAGAAATCAACTCATAGGATCATTTTTACTGGTGGAATCCAATTTGGTAAATTGGACTTTGAAACATTCAAGGAGAATTTGAGGCATCAAATGGCATTTTTTAGGTAAATTTTTTCTGCGTTAGTGCAACACCGTTTTTCCTATTTTACACATAGAGACCTTTCCAATGACCTAAGGATTTCCTCTATTGGATTCCAAATGCAAAATTCATGGCACTCAAATCTCGATTTACCTGTTTCACATAAGGTGCCACATCAACCCACATTACTCAAGGAAAAGGGGCTAGCCACATGATCATGATGAAGAAGACTCTGAAAGAGTCCATATTGTAACTCTATTTAAGAGTTGAGGGAGTCAAACCTAACCACTAGTAGGATATTGGGTTGTATCAGGCCACTAAGAGGAAAAGAGGTTCCTTTCTTTTTGAGTGCATTTGTTCCACAGACATGTAGAGTAGTTGAGAGGGATAAGGGGAGAGTATATGGAGAAGATTTATGCACTATAGTAGCCCACGAACCATGAGACTTGCTTCTTTGTACTCAAAACCATTTTCTATTTAGAGAAAAGGAGTGGAGCGACCTCATCTTCCAGTTGTTTTCTTTGTTCTTTTTTCAAAAGGGTTTTCTAGGTTATATCTTGTGTCAATTGTGGTTTGTGAGTTTCTATTAAGCCATTTTCTATTTTTTTCATAATTATTAATTTGCATGCATACACAATAAATAGTAATAAAGTGATCTGGAAATCTAAAGAGGAATAAATACTCAGTATGGATTTTGGATTTTTAATTATGATTTTATTAGATTTGTTATGATGAACTGTCTAGTGGAATATCCATAGTAGTTTATGGATCAATTTATGATTCTTAGTTGACAACAATGGATTCTAAATATATAGATAAACTTTTTGAGAGGATTATCAATATCTAATAAATGGAAAACAACTCTTCCTTTATAGTTATGAGAAAATGAGTTTATGCTTAGCTAATTGATAATCATAGCTGTCTAAACAAATTTAACCAAATTGCTATAAGTCAGTAAGGTTTGATTGATTGGTAACAATTTTCTTTATGTATCGATGAAAATTATATGAGTAAAAGTTCACATGCATATGAAGTCCCTTATATATATGTTCAATCATACCTTGCTAAGTCATTGGAGCTAAGATTGAAGGTTGAGCTTGGCTCCATAATGTTTGACATGCAAAGCTTCTCTTTTCTTACCTTATATTGGTAGGGCCAAGCCCCTTTGAGATACTCACATGGAACAAAATTTTGAGGTTGTTGTAACCCTGTCTTCATAATAGCATTGTCAAGTCAAATGGTAGCACTCCCACAACCTAAGATGGCATAAGGGCGTGGGATACGTTACAAAGGATCAAGTAATTAATCCATACCCAAATTGTTAATGATGAGAATTAATAATGCATTTTGAGAGAATTAATGATGCATTTTTGAGAGAATTAATAATGCATTTTTGAGAATTAATAATGCATTTTGTTCCATCATTAGTACACTAGTTTTTATTTATATCAAAAAAAATATGGAATGCATTTTAGATATTTTACATATCCTCCTAAGTCACTGAAAATGTTTTCAATGTTATCAATGTTGGATTTAAGGTTTGATGATGTTGATGTTAGTTCTTTGGGAAGAATTAACATGGATTTAACCCTTCGAGGTTGATTGGGAGGATGCCAAAGGGATTGGAGGAGTTCCAAATTAAGATCATTATATCTTATGGTGTTAGGAGGAAATCGTTCCTTAACCTTAGGACGAGGGAATCTTTATGATGTCAAGGTAATGAATGGAAGGACGACCTTATGACATAAACTTGGTTGTACTAGACATATTTTTATAGTGATATTGGTTAGTTTTGTTGCAATGCTTAGGTCTATAACAATTTGTACTTGTAACCATATACAACACATCCGTGTAGTTCAAAATTTGTAGGAAAAATAAATGATAAAAAAAACTTAACCCTCTTAAGTTATAATGTGTCACTTTATATCATCAAAAGTAACCAAAATAAAGATACAATTTGGATTCACATAAATACAATTTGGCTTTTAAATACAATATTTTCTAGACAAATGATTTGTTCATTTCAAATTTAGCATACTTGAAGTTTCAGAACTTAGATTCAATTTCATCTATGAAGTAGCAAATACTATAAAGAAGAGAGGAGAGAAAGCAAAAACTCTTTAATCGGCCTCATACCTTTGCCTTTTCTTTTAGCAATGTTTTGCTACAATTCAAAATAGCCCAACTATACACCTGTTTTCTTTCTACTTGTTTCTGTAGTATGGAAGGTGGTCAACTTGGAGAAGAAGAAACAAGAAAGTGAACATCATCATCTTTAAAACACTCAAGAAGCATGTTGAACAACCATGATTGCCCAAGGTTCTAGGCTACAAATGTATTGTGATTCTTTTAATGTGACTTGGATTCTTATATTTTTCTTGTAGTCAAGAACGTTGGACAATTATGACTATCAACATGCTTTTTGAGCACTTTAAAAGATGATGATGCTTACTTTCTTGTTTCATATTCTCCGGGTTGACCGCCTTCCATA
The DNA here is from genome assembly GCA_000404065.3 of Pinus taeda. Classification (NCBI taxonomy): domain Eukaryota; kingdom Viridiplantae; phylum Streptophyta; class Pinopsida; order Pinales; family Pinaceae; genus Pinus; species Pinus taeda. The sequence continues at coordinate 7,484 of APFE030911177.1, read as the reverse complement.
TTATAGAAACAAGAAGAAAAGAATACATGAGTATAGTTGGGCTATTTTGAATTATAGTAAAACATGGCTGACAGAAATGGCAAAGGCACAAGGCCAATTGAAGAATTGTTTTTCTCTCCTATATTCTTTATAGTTTCTGTTTTCATAGAAAAAATTAAATCCAAATTTTGAAACTCCCATATTGCTAAAGTTGAAATGAACCGTCTAAAAAATTGCATGTCTGTATTTTGTTATTAAAAATAATAAAAAGTCAAATAGTATACTATGAATTCAAAATGTAACTTTATTGTGATTACTTTTTATGATAAAAAGTGATACATTATATCTTTAGAAAGATAAGTTTTTTAAAGTTTGACCTATAGTACAAACTGTCTATATCATAAGGTAGTCTTTCAATAAGGAACCTAGACTTGCTACTGATGAGCCAATGCATTGGAAACCTGCAATTTTCAATGTAAAAGAAAATAGTAGGTATATGGTGTGCTCTTCTCACTGATCGTGAAAAATAGACATGAATTCTTTGGTCGTAGGCAGAATCTGTTGGGAAGTACCTGAAAAGGAACACACGTCGAGCGAGTACCAATCAATCAGTAAATACATAAGAATGGAAAAAAAACCAAATTTCTCATAGTGACTTTGAAAAAGGAACAGAGATGTACAGAGAGGTATAAACCAAAAGTTATTGTTAAATCTATGATTGTTAGAAACAGCTATGTGGATTCTGAGTGCAGAGGTAGAAGGAGAAGAGGTCCGACAATCATAATACCTTTGCCGAGATTGGTTGCAGGTAGTTCCAATCCTTTCTGTTTTTCCATCTACCGCCAGAAGTTACAAAATTATTATTATTATTAGTTATGAAAATGAAAGATATAACCATGTTTATATATCCATCCTCATCTTGGATTCTTGTAAAGAATAGGAGAGAGAATCAAACCTGTAGGCAAGTGGTGAATGAGTTCACTGAAAATGAAAGATATAACCATGTTTATATATGCACCATTACTACTTAAAGATATAACCAGGGTTAAAGAAAATGTGAAAATGAGTAAGAGAAATGGCAGATATTATCGGTTATATTGCAGACTGCAATTATTAATAATACTAAAAACTAATAATTACGAGTAAAATAAAATATATAGAAATAAAACACTACGATTATAATAAAAATTTAAAATTTAAACTAAACTCTTGATAAAATAATATATAGAAATAAAACACTATGATTATATTGGAAACTCTAAATTTAAACCAATTTATAGTAAATCTATTATTTCAGGAAGGTGAGCTTTCATTGCTGATTTCCACACTATTACAATGAAATATCTCAAGTCTTTAAAAGCTTCATTAAGTATAATTCATGAACTCTAATACTATGGGTTACTAAAGCCATAGATCTGAAAAACATCACTATTATTTAAAGTCATGGAATATATTAATAGAAACCAATATAGATCCATTTTAACTACGGATCTACCAAGCGTGGAGAGCGATCAAATCTCTTGAGATTTAAACCTCTTTCAGAGCAAAAAGAAATTTGATCCCTCTCAACCCTTGTGTAGATTCGGAGTTAAGATGGATATATGCTGGTTTAATCCCCCCCTTCAAATAGGCTATACTCCTCATGAATACCATGGGTCAATACCATGAGTTTTCATAAACCTCGAGCTCAAAAACCAATGGTAACTTGATCAAGTCAAGCTTACCTTATTATTTTAGTTTAAAGTTATATTTGTTTTAATGTAAAATTATTTTTAATTTTCTTCATTTTATTTTTCCAAGTAAAAGTGTTTAAGGTGGAGTTATTTTTATTTTTATTAAGTAAAAATGTTTAAAGTATGGTTATTTTTATTTTTATTAATAAACATAAGTATTAATTATATTATTTTTTTATTTTTATTTTATTTAACCAAGTAAAATGTTTACATAACATCACACGACACGACAAAGATTTGCCTCAAGCTATGAAACTTATAAACATAAATTTTTGACTAACCAAGTTTAACCTAATATTGACCTCTTTAAGGGAGGGTGCTGAAGGAAAATGGTGGACTAGGATTTTTGACAAACCCTCTTATGGCGCAGAGAACAGAGTAAGCAACCTCTCAGGTCCAAGCCGGACTGTTGACAGTTTAGACTCTGCGCTTCTGGAAGCAAAGAAAGATGAATTTTTCTAATGGGGGAGGCATCAACGCCTCCCCCCAAAGATTGCAATAATGAAGACCCACTTGAAGGTGGAATTGAGAATGCAGAGGTGCTAGAGGTACGGCCTGCGCAACAGCAAGAGCAAAAAGCACAAGAGGATTTGGAAAATGGAAAAGGAGATAAATAGGCAGCATTTGAGAAACCAAAGAAAGTATCGTCGTCCACTTGGAAGTCCATTGCTATAGAACGACCCAAGATTGAGCTCCCTAGTCATAGGATCAGTGCGCAAATACAATACATGAGAGACCATACCCTGATAGGTAAATTTATAAGATACTGGCCAACTGAAAAAGATTTGCAAGGCTGGACAACCTCAAAGTGGAAGCCCAAAGGACATGTTACCCTACAACTAGGCCCCAAAGGCTTCTTCTCAGCGATCTTTAACTGCCTTGAAGACATAAATCGTGTCTTGGATGGAGGACCTTACTTCTTTAATGCAACGGGTCTTTATTTACGTGTCTGGGTAGAAAGATTTAACCCGGATAAGGAATACTTCAGTTGGGCGCCAGTCTGGATCCGAATGTACTCTCTGCCCCTGGAATATTGGGATGAAGAATAACTTAAAGCCATTGGTAATGGATTAGGCGAGTTCATAAAGAAAACAGAGGAAACAAAGCTCTGCAGGTACACATCCTATGCTCATATTTGTGTATACATGAAGTTGGGTAAGGCGCTCACGGACGTGGTAAGTCTCCTTCATGGCGATTTTGAATGGATACAACCGGTAGATTATGAACATGTACCCTTCAGATGCAGGAGGTGCCATGCCCATGGACACCTATTTCATGACTGTCCCTTAAATGCTCCTCCTAAACCCACAGAAAATGGAGGTAAGTCTGATCCAAAAGGGTTCACCAAAGTGGCCAGCAAAAAGAAGCATACTAAAAAAGCACCCACAACACCAAAAAATATTACTCCATCATCAGATGTGCCATCCTCAAGCAACAACTTCGATAGTTTGGCAAACCTAGATATGCCTGAATCAGATCCTCCCGTGACAGTAAAGACAACCTCTGCCCCATCCACCAATCTTTCCTCCATACCTATTCATAATAAAACTAGTCAACCATCAAAAGTTAATACCTCTGATCTGCACGCATCAACCACGCAACCCATCCCCAACCCTTCTATTAAAAAAGCCCTTTGGTTCGACAAAGTAATGGACATTGACAATATATTGACAAAATCTCTTCAGCCATTACCCCTTATGGAGGACAAAAGTCAACAAAATCTAATGGAAGAAGAACCTGAAAACTTTGATCTCGGAGATATAGACATTTTCAGTCTAGAACAAGTTTGCAAGAGGAAAGAGTTCGACGCAATACCAGATAGACAACTGGAAAATTTGGAAGCAGAGCTATCAAGAGTGCATCAGCACAACACATTGGGCATACAACAAGGAGGTAAATGGGATGGGAAAAATATCATTAAATATGGGAAGAAAAGAGGGATAAAGACAGACCTACATCGTACTATTCTAATTGGGGAAATGCTAGTGGAGTCTGGAAGGTGCTCCAAGTTGACTAAATATTACCGCTTCCTACCTACAGGTCAACCATGAAGCTCATCTCATGGAACATGCTAATTGATTTACCATTTGATAATGGCACATACACGTGGAACAACAAAAGGGCAGGCTCACAATAAATCTCATCCAGGTTGGATATATATCTAATCTTAGATAAATTTGTCCATTTGGGTGGTGATATATGCGCCTCCATACTCCCCATGGTTGGCTCGGACCATTGGCCCATTTCCTTGCAATGGAAAAATCCGGGAAATTTAAACAGAAAACCATTTAAATTTGAAGCTTTTTGGCTCACCCACCCTGAGTTCAAAACAATGGTTAAATCAGCGTGGGAAAGCTTCCTTCCCAATGGTGGCTCAATCATGTATCAATTCCAGCAGAAACTGAAGCACATTAAAAGGCAAATCAAAACCTAGAATTACACCATTTTTGGCTACATATTTCAAGAGCAAAAAGTTCTTGAGCAAAGAATGAAAGAGCTACAACAGAATATCATCATAGGAGGCAGAATAGAGGAACTAGCTAGACACGAACAAGTTCTACTAACACAATTAGACGAAAGAAGGAGACAAGAGGAACTGCTCTGGAAACAAAAGTCAAGAATTAGATGGCTAAAAGAAGGTGAAATAAATACCAAATTCTTTCATCGCACAACTATACAAAGAAGAATGAATAATACCATCTCGCATATTCAAAACTGAGAAACATGAAGATATCGAGAATGCGCTCACCAATCACTTCAAAACAGTACATCAAGAGCCGCCCACAGACAGACAACCTGCAATCAACGAGATACTTCAGCATATTCCCAGAATCATAACGGAGGAGCATAATCAGCTATTGCTAAGACCGGTCACCCTTACGGAGGTAGAAGAGGCATCAAATCAATTGAAAGCTGGGAAAGCGTCAGGACTTGATGGTTTTACTTCTAACTTTTACCATCATTTTTGGGACTTAATCAAAGTAGAAGTTTGGAATGTGGTCAAAGAATCACGAGTCATTCATTGGCTTCTTCCCTCACTCAATGCGACTTTCATCGCTCTTATTCCCAAAGAAGTGCAGCCAAGCACTCCAGAGAAGTTCAGGCCCATTGCACTTTGCAATGTCATATACAAAATTATCTCAAAAGTAATCACCAATCGCCTCAAACTACTCCTCCCTCTTCTCATCTCACTAGAACAATCTGGCTATGTAGAAGGACGTCAAATCTTGGACGACATTATTCTGACTCATGAAACCATCCACTCCTTAAAGAGAAACAAACAGGAAGGTATGCTTCTGAAAATTGACCTCTCAAAAGCCTTTGATAAGCTTAGCTGGACCTATATAAAACAGATGTTGACTACCTTCGGATTTAGCCTGACCTGGGTTAGATGGCTTATGACTCTAATTTGCTTTCCTCTCTGCTCTATTCTAGTTAATGGGATCCCTTCCAAACCTTACTCCCCTTCCAGAGGAATCTGTCAAGGTGACCCTTTATCCCCTTTTCTCTTTATTATTATGGCTGAAGGTCTGGGTCATCTTATAAAGTAGGCAGTTCATTCTCATGACCTTAGAGGAATCTCAGTACATGGAACCTCAACAATCACACATCAACAATTTGTTGATGATAATATGCTCTTTGGACATCCCTCTGTCAGTGAAGCCCGAACCTATAAAGCTCTTCTAGATACCTTCTCAAAAGCCTCTAGAACCACTATTAATACTGCCAAATCTCAATTATTCTTCTTCCATACTCCTGTAGCCACTCAAAGAATCATTGCTCGAATTATTGGATTCTCTCTAGCCAAACTTCCTTCTCATTATTTAGGTTCCCCACTGATAGATTCAACCTTAAAACATGCTTCCTGGCAACAACTTATTGAGAAAATGGAAAGTAGGCTATTGTCATGGACATACAGAACTCTCAACATGGAAAGTAGGCTCGTCCTAATAAAGGCAGTCCTACAATATATGCCCCTTTATCTCTTCTCGGTTCTTGCTGCGTCGAAATGGGTGCCAAAGAGAATAAAAAATCTGCAACGCAATTTCTTATGGGGATCCACAGAACAAAACAAGAAATGGGCATTGGTAAAATGGGACAAGGTTTGCACGCCAAAAAAGCAGGGAGGTCTAGGCTTACGTGACCTGCAACATAGCAACACATTAATGGGAGCACGAATTTGGTGGCAATGGGTCTCATGCCCATAGAAACCTTAGGCACAACTCTGGACTGTTAAATATGCAAGCAATTGACCGCAACAAGAGCTAATAAGAATTACTACCACAACCACAAGATCTCTAATCTGGAATGTGGCAAAGAAACACAGAGAGATCATCCAACAGCATAGCTTTTGGGAGATACGAGACGGGAGAACAGGACGCTTCTGATGGATTCATGGCAACAAAGACAAAAATCGCAGAACTTTTACCTTGCACAAATCACAATGGAAACAATATTAACTAGGAGGACAATGTGGCACAATTCTGGACACTTTGTACTACTCAAGGCTTCAGGAAATGGAAACCTTCTGCTCAGATAACATAGTAGGAAATAGAAGCTTATAACATGAAGCTACACAAAGAAATCACCAATAGAAGAAATACATTCAATACTGGAAAAGATGTTCTTAGATTGGATTATACACTGAAAGGAGTATACACCACCAAAGAAGCATACCAGTTAATGCTCCAAACACAGGAACCAGTTGATCCAGCTTGGAATCAAATTTGGACCACAGGGATTTGGCCAAAAATTTCAACTTTGACCTGGCTACTATATCATCAAAGAATTCTCACTTGGGACAACTTAATCAAAAGAGGGTTTCAGGGACCATCCTACTGTACTAATTGTCAAAATCATGAAGAAACTATTCAGCACCTCATGGATTCCTGCCACATGGCTAACGAACTATGGGAAAAACTCACTTTCAGATGTCAGCGACCATGTAGAATTCTAGGGGATATAAAAGGCACCATCCGCAACTGGAATCCAGAGCCATATAATTGCAAAATTCTCAATAAGCTATGGACAATTCTGTCGAGTTTCCTTTTCTGGACAATTTGGAAGGAAAGAAACAAGTGAATTTTCAAAAACCAAAGAACTACTTTAGAAATCATATGGAACAACCTATGTCAGAATATTCAGGAAACTCTATCTCTCCATCAGTGGAGTGTTGAGGACCTTCCCACCCAGACACAGGAACAAAACATATGGGAAAATTAGAACTTCAAGCTCCAACAAGCACAATTAGATCCCAACAGAACAAGCACTATCACCAAGTAGCTCTCACATTGGATTCCCCCCCCCCCACAGAAGGTGATTAAGTTAAATTTTGATGGTGCCTCCAAGGGCAACCCAGGCAAAGCAGGATATGGTGGCGTATTCAGAAACCATGAAGGCCAACCCCTGCTTATCTACCTTGGCTCCATTAGATGGGACACAAATAACTCTGCAGAATTGGAAGGCTTATGGCAAGGTATGAACTTAGCTCACCAACATAATTTCCATCCCATCATAATAGAGGGGGGGCTCCTAAATTCTAATCAATATGGTTACTCAAATACAACTAGGAAGCACTGCTTCAAGAGTTGCCAAAAGCTAGAGATTAGTGGCCAGGCTTGAACTAATAGAGCAATGGATGAAAAATAGGAGAGAAACCACATTTACTCATGTCAAAAGAGACAACAATAAGGTAGCAGATCTCCTGGTAAACATTGGGGTGGAATAGGTGTTGGGTTGTGTTATATTCTTTCCACATAGTTAACAGGGGGG
>APFE030911174.1:0-11344 GCA_000404065.3 Pinus taeda | reverse complement strand
TTATATTATTGTTGCTTCTTCTAAAAGGCTAGAAGATAGATATATAATAAATCCAAATATTTGATTATAATCAAACATTATATCATATCTATCCTACCCCTGGAAAATGTCATTTTAGGAGGCTCTATTTATATTAGAACAATGAGAATGAGCCACTACATTATGAAAAAAAGATGATTGAGACATTATATCATATCTATCCTATTCCATGGGACATTATATCATATCTATCCTATCCCATGGAATAGGTCATTTTAGAGCCTTTATTTATATTAAAACAATGAGAGCACTACATTATGAAAAATATGAGAGAGAAAGTGGAGAAACCACTCACTAAATACCACGGGAGAAAGTCAAATGAAAAGGGAAAAAAAATGTCATTATATTAATTATAGTTTAATTTTTAATTAGTTATATAGCATAATATATTAATTAGGGCATTTTTTTAAGGTTTATAAGATGATAACAATAAAATAACATAAGATATTGAACAAATTTGATATTAAATTTATTTGTCTTTTATGATGATATATTTAACCTAAGTGTTGTAAATGAAATATTGAATTGAAACAATTCAACCAAAAGAAAAATGTTTAGTTGTTGAAGCTTTTTGGGATAAATATGAGAGTCGTGATGTTCCTTTGAGAGTGTGTTTCACATTTTAAATAAATTGGTAGATGTATTCCAACCTTACTAGAAACTACTCTTATACCTCATCTTCAATATAATGCAATATATAACATTAGATCTATGCTACAAAAAGGTGTAGTAATGCAGAGCTAAGTGGTGACTAATTTACTATAAGAAGGATTGATATATTCTTTTCCTTGGTTTCATTGGGACCTCTATTGAGCTAGAATGGTTGAATCGTTCCAAGTATGAGGGAAAAAAAATTAATATACATTCCCTAAGAGAAAATAATGAAACTGCAAATCTTGGAACTAAAGTAATACCAAGATATTGATGTTGACGTGTTAAAGAACACATGTTGATGGAGATCAATAACATAAAAGAGGAGGAAGGAATATATATCAAGAATTGGACCAACTACAATGTGTACTTAGAACTTGGAAGATAATGGGAGAAAGAAATAATATACAATGATGCCATTCAAGGAGGGAAGGAATATAAATAAGTAAAGGAATTATTGAAATGAATAAGTGAACATTAAGTTAGATATTTAAAGGAGTGAACATCAACAACGCTAGCTCATTTCAATCAACCAGGACCTCGCTAGTCTGGACAATAGAATCGGTCTAATCAGGGAGAAGGGATGGAAACTAGAGGATTATGAGGACCAACTCGAAAAAGAGGAGGATTTGAATGACGTCGGGGAACAATATTCTGCTATAATTGTGGACATTAGGGACATATTACATGTGTACACTGTATGTATTGTACGACGTTAGTCCATTCAACCGAGAATTGTCCACAGTTAATTTACAAAGGGAAAGAGAAGAAAGGACGAAATGTGAAAATGATAGTTGATCCCCGTACAACCCAATAGCGAATCGGTGCAATAACTTGAGGGAGTGATAGAGATGGAGTACTTGTTGCAAAGATTTGAACATCTCAGCCACAATGGGTGAGAAGGGCACTTGAACATCCTCAAAAGTTTCATCTTGTCTGAGAAAACATGACATAAAATGGAGCATAGAGAGAGATAGTTGTTATAGAATGGGACATTGGAGGCAATTCATGAAGAATCCATGTCAATCATCTACAATGATACGATATGTAGAGATACTATGACGAATTATTTGGAACTCGTGAAGGATCATTTAGGAAGCTTATAAAATAGTGTGTCAAGGAATATGAAGTAGATACCACGTAAGCCTCTATAGATGCAGTGAAATAGGTAACATGCAGGAAGAGAACCAATAAGGAGCTCAAATTTAGTGCACAAATAGGGTAATATGAAATGCACAACATCATATTGAGCTTGGGACATGACATAAATAGTTTTCCAAAGAGTACTTAGGAGTTGATAGGAAAAACAAAGTTAAGTTGGTCCCCCATTCGATTGAGATTCGTGAATTAACAATGTATATTTCCCATTAGTAGACTAACGGGAGTTCCAGTCGATATTGATGGAGTGGTGAGCACGGTTGACTTTGAGGTCATAAAGATTGTAGAAGAAATTGATCCATACCCATCTTTGTTGGAGATTAATTAGGCATTTGGCAACGAGGTGATTATTAATCTGAAGAACAGGAATATAATATTTGAAGGTGGATACATCGCAATGATACCACCTTTGGATCCATGGAAAGGAGACTGATATGATGAGAGTTAAAGGTGACTTTAGTAGGGGAGAGCTAGATAATATCTACAATGCGACAACTCATCGAGAGGACTATGAACCCTACAGCTGATGGAGCGTTTAGCTGGAATAGTATTGGGAATTGTGCCTCCGATTTAGAAGAAGTGTTGGAGAATTAGCATAACAAATTGCATGACGTCAGCACATGGAGGTGCACACAACTCAGTAGAGTAGTGCACTAGATATGGACTAAGGTGCATAATCCTCCTCGATATGATGGAAGGCTTGAGGTGAATATTTTTGGGGAAGAGTTCAAAGACCAGGTACCCAAGAACTGAAGGATACCAATGTTGGATGTTGCATTTCACACAACACTAACTGGATAGTGAGATGCACATTAAGATTAGGTTGTAGGATGGAGCTAGTGCAAACAGTTAATTTGTATTAGAATTGGAACCAATTCTGGGGTCACCGGGGAGAAGTACTCAGGAAAAGAGTGACCAAGGAAACACTCAAAATGATGTGTTGTGGCATGGACTAAAGAATATAAGCCACAACACGAGTGGGTACACCAGTTTATACATATCCTGGACATCATTCCTGCAAACTGGTATGTGGAACTACAGTGGCACAAAGCATCAAATCACTGGAATGAAATGGCGTAACGATTTCACTCTAATTTTACTTTTGAAGTCGAATATCTAGAACTCGATGAACCTTTGAAAGTGTTGAAGGAAAAAAAAAATTCACTATAGGAGAACCAATAGTGTAGGAAAGTGAACCATTTTGTTTTGGGTACAAACATTTATAGTAGGTACAAAATTTTTTAGAATTTTATTATATAGTAGAACATGGTGAAGGCAATGATGATCCCGGGAATATAAATATTCCAGATATTGAAGTGGAGACATTAGTAGATGCACCATAACTACAGTCTATTGAGTACACATGACTTATCATGATCCATAAAGTAAACATTGAGACAAAGGAGATCCTAAAATGGATGCCATTGGGGATTACTGGGATGATGAGACAGTAGAGAATGATGCAGACCTATTGCATGAATATTGAGACTTGCTCCCCAACATGTTTGAAGAGATCAAGGGTATTTCCATGGAGTTGGGAGAGATGAGAATTCCTTTAAATATTCATGTGAAGCTTTTGACGTGGAAACCATATTGATTCAATCATATCTACAAGGAAAAGGTCAAGAGAAAACTAGATAAGATGTTGCAAGCAGGAACTATTGAACCCAAAGGAGATAGAAGGTGGATAGAAAGAATTATTAAAACCAAAGGAGAGCTCATGTGGATACTTTTGATGATGGGCTAAGGAAGAAAGGTAAAACAATATTTTGTATAGATATTTGAAAAGGCAACCAATGCATATGTAAAGTGATGGAAGTAACTCTATCTTTGTGTATATAAATAAAGTGGGTTATTCTAAATGCCCATTGTTTGTTAGAGGTAGTAGGTACTTGTAGATAAGATTAAAGATACTAGTAAAGAGTGTTCAACCATATAAAAGAGAATTATGGGCCTGTGTGGAACACCATGAACTTCACAATATGAAACGACTGGAGTAGTCAGTGTCCAATGTTGGGGTAGCCTAATCAAAACGAATCATGTGATATATTGGTTTAGTGTAGGGATCAGATTAAATTCAGGGAGACAACAATCTAGGTGATGAGACTCATGTGGGAAAGTGAAAGGATGATGACTCTCAGTATGGCAAGAACAACCAATTGAAAGAAATAATTTGTTATTAAACCCCAAATAGGATTTTGCAGCAGGAAAGAGCACTCGAACCATCAATTCGAACCATGGGATGTTGGGAGAATATGGTTAGAAGTAGCTAATATTGAGTGGGATGGATAACATGAGTAGGGATTACCATGACTATGAAATATGGCACATGTATATTACTTATCAAATTGAATTGAAGCAGGATTTAACACTCATTCTATGAAAAGTTGCACTAATTCAAATATACAAGTCATAATGGAGAAGTCAGTATGATGATCATATAGGAAGGAGTGGAGGATGAAAAAGGTTCTAAAATACCACCCTTGGGTTGAGAGTTGGAAAAATACCTAATAGAAAAGGTTTCAGAGCATACGAGAGTGTAGGCAAGTGGATTAGTTCATGAGTGAGAAGACATAAGCGATCTGAGAATGGTGCGATAAATCAGAACTACAATGATAATCCCAAGGAAGAGTCTTGAAGACGTGACAATAATTATGAGCATGCTGACAAAAAGTTTCCAAGTTAGTTGTTGTTCTAAGTTAACATGATTGTGGAAGAAGAGATTCTATTGGGAGAACTAGGAATGGTTGAATGGGGATTGGAGAACTCATCCATTAGTGGTGATCAAATTGCACCAGGTGACCCAAAGAAGAAAGGGTGCCTTCTACTTAGAAGGGTGGCTTACATGAGAATATATAGCTACACAGTTAAGTTAATCTAACACATATTGTGGGAGCGCTCTGTGGATATGTTTAGCAGACCAACGTCATGAGGATTCCTAGAGAAGAAGCCCTACCTGAGCAAGTAGACAGAACTGAGACCACCACGAGGGTGTGTAAGTGGCCATCTAATTGAATATGTACCACTCCTTACACTAACCCTCGTGGAAACTTAGAAAATTTTAGAAGGTCAAGGTCTTGTCGATAGCTGCAAAGTAAAGAATATGGCAAGGCAGTAGAAATGGGACAATGCTTAAGGACAAACATAGAACTCAATCCCATATCAATAGTAGTAACTCAATCTCTTTGTCCGTGAGATCCATTATGGATGGATGGAGCGTGAAACTCCCCTCTTATCTGGTACCAGAGTTCTAGGACAACCAAACTAGCATAAATTTAACATTGGTGAAAAGAGGGATTCTCAAACCCATGGTGATAGGAGAAGGAATGAGTGGCTTTGAACAAGTCACAGTTTTAGGTTTGGGGCCTGTTGGAGGTTGTTTTTTATTTTGTTTTATTTTATTTTATTAAGTGGGCGACATTGGAGAAGGATAGAGGAGTGCAAGATAGGGGAATTCAATGTGTAGAAGAGGGAGATGGCACAAAATAAAGAGATGCGGTGTAGGGAGACACCATGGATGGAGGATATGGAAACATCCAAAGAGCAAGAACACATGCAAATCTAGTCAGGTAGTTAGGATTTTATAGTTGATGGCTAAGGAGGAGAAGGATGTTGTGGAAAAAATGGTTGCAGATATTTGCAAAGGAAGGATGTGAGCCAAGTGGAATGGTTCAATAGTTTCAAGTGTTATAGTTTGACTCTGTACCTACCCTATAGCAGATGGTATAAATAGAATTGTCTATGGGGAGCTTTTTATCGTGTTGTACTGTATTTTTGGTCATTTCTCTACTCTAAGCAAGGAATGAAGGTTGGTGAGCCAAATTACATATTGTCTATGTTGTAATGCCTTGTGCCTTTGCTTATTTTAGGATGAATAAATATAATGAATGGTTGGGTTGCCTCCATTATACTATTAAACGTGTCTGTGTATATCTCTGGTTATGGTCTTTTAGATCATTGCTTGCATAATTCTCTTTTATTTCACTAAATATGTTTGAATTCCTCGAATATCCAAGTAAAATTGAGAGCCTAGTAATGAATTAATATGTTATAGTATTATTGTGGCAAATGGTTCCTTTTGTTGTTAACTTTGACATGAATTCCGAGAGGTGTAAGCTATGTTAGCCTTAATTTTAATGTGGTTGGCAACATGTGGACTGACTACTGAATGCAAGAGTTAGGAGTTCCTTTGCAATGCACAATCCAAGGATGACAGCTATGAGTTTTTGTGGTATATGTTTGAGTTCTATGTTGTGGATCGAAGTTCAGTTCCATAGGATCATAGAAATCACATCTAAAGGCAAAAACCTAGTTCCGAAAATCACCCATTAGCATATTGGGTTAGACTACATCCACTCTATGGGTGTTGTCGAAAGGGAAAATGTTGAGCAGGTTTAATGGAAATTGCATAGAAAATCTTGGGTTTGTTAGAATCATGTGTGCCAACACCACCTTATGACTTAGTGCTAGCTACAATAATTAATGCTTTAAAACTATGGCAAGGTTACCTTTTGGGCAAGAAATTCATGTTAATAATTGACCATATCAATATAAAATATTTCTTTAGTCAACCAGATTTAAATGCAAGGAAGGTGGATGGATTTCCTTAGTGAATTTTATTTTGAAATAAGACAAATCAAAGGGAAGAAAAAATAGAAAATGCACTTAGTCAAAGTTTATATCATATTTGTAGAATTTCTACCACGATTATCAAAATATATTTCATTAAATAGGTTAATACAATCGCTTTAGAACATCAGGAGTACAAACAAATAGAAAAACAAATTGAATGTCAATTATCCAAAAGAGGAATTAGATTATGCTTTGAATAATCATGGTTTAATGCTATTTAAAAGCAGACTTTATATTCCAAATGTGCACATGCTTAAGAAATTATTCTAGATGAGAATCATATGAAACCATTTTCTACTCATATAGGTTACAAATAGCTTATAAAAACACATATAAAATGGCATTTTATTGGCTAGAGATGAAGGTAAATGTAGCAGAGTAATTAGCTAAATGTCTTGAGTGTAAAAAGGTTAAAGTAGAACAATGTAACCTTACTTGACAACAGAATGCATTACATGTCCCTAAGTGGAAATGGGAGGTTATTTACTTATATTTTATAACAGGACTACTCAGAACCGAAAAGAAACATGATTATATCACAGCTTTGGTCCTTAGGCTAAGTCATCCCTTTTATACCTATCCAATCAACATTTAATGTTGTTCAGGTAAAAAAACAATTCATGAAGAAAATATTCACACTCTATGGAGTACCAAAAAAATTCATTTCTAATAAAGATGTAAATTTCACATCAAATTTTGAAAGCATTTTTTAGATGGTTAGGCACTCAACTAAATTTTATTACTTCCTATAATGATCAAACTGATTGACAGACTGGAAGAACCATTCAGATCCTTGAAGGCATGCTCTGCATTTATGAAATGGACCAACACACTAAATGGGAGGATTAATTACATTTGATCGAGTTCACATATAATAATATTATCATTAACAGGGAATTTCAAGGATGGACGTTTATCTTAAAGTTTAGCAACCTTGGCAAATCTCACTAGTCCCTAATATCCAAATTTTAAAATTCTTGATGATAATTTTGTAAAAATGTTTAGATTTCTAATTATTTTATACTAAACAATATTTGATATTGGCCATTTAAGGTAAAATAATTTTATACTATAAAATTTGGGCGAATACATTTTAGAAAGATGGAAATTAGCAAATCTTTTTTTGGAAAAATTGTGGAATATTATCGCACCTGCGAATATTAGCCCCTAAGATTTTCCATAGTTATCAAGCATCTCTAAAGATAAGTCCTTTATTGAAAAAATTCGATACTACTTGAGATGGAGTTAGCCAAAGGATAAATTTGTTTTAGTACTGAATCTCTTAAGAGACATGGAGTAGGCGATTAAACATGTAGGAAAAAGTTTAAAAATATATCAATATAGACAAAAACGTTATGAAGATCATAGATGTATTAAAAAAGAGTACAGTATCAGAGATAATTTTTAAATAAAATTTTTACCAAAGAAGAGTACCTTGAGCCTGAGAACATGTGCTAAATTAGAACTTACGTTATGTGGGTCATTTGAAGTACTAGTCAAAGTAAGACTAGTCGCATAGTAGCTACTAGTAGTAGCCCACATAAAAGTGAATAATGTGTTTCATGTATCTCTTTTAAAGGAGTATGATCATGATCCAACTCACACCATTGATTCAAATCTAATAGAGGTTGAACTCAAAGGCGAGTTTCAAGTCGATCCCCTACTAATTTTAGAGAAGAGGGAACCTTTATTCTAGAATGGAGCCATAATCGAGGTTAAAGTGTAGTGGAAGCACTTCAACTTTGAGGATGCCACATGGTACATTGGAGAAAAAATGCGAGAAGAATTTCCTTCACTCTCCCAGATGTGACGAGTGCAAATATAATATCAAGGATCGTGTCAAATTAAAAGGAGGGGAAATATAATATCCTTTTTTATTGTGTTTGATGACATATTTTGTATCAATTTATTGTGATTTGTAATTTTTTCTAACTATTGGGAAAGGCCAAAAAAGTCACAACTATAATTAAATATTTGAATGATATCTATTTAAATATGTATAAATAAATACAATTTTTTTTTTTTTTAATCTTTGTAATGTTACATAAACAACATGTGAGTAATCAGGTGCTTATGGTATGAGTAATTGAGCTAGTTGTAATACTAGAAGAGGACAAGTGTATCAAACATCTGTCACAAATTGAAAGTGACAACTGATTCTCATAGTGTCTATTGAATAAATAGGACACATGGCAATAACTACATCGGTACCTCTTCCCTTCGATGTTCTTAATAAGAGACAAATAAAACATTGAAAGAGGATGATGCGGGAGAGAAAAGCATGGTCGGTTAGTGAAAAAGGACTCAGCATTAACAATAGAACACAACAAGGGCAAGACGTTTCCTCCTATGTAAGGCACTGGGAGAAAAAGGGTGTTGAGGAAGGAGATGGAGAGATTAAAAAAACAAAAAAGTTACCAATAGCATAACCACTAGAGGCATGAGCAAAGTTGGGTGGTAGAGGCTACAACAACTCAGTTGGTTGCGAGGAGAATGCTATTTACCTAACATTTTCCAAGTCTCATGAATACACAAATATGTTTTCTATAATTTGCATATTACATGTCAGAAATATGTTTTATAGATTTATACAAGGAACCTACTTAGTTATGGGCACTAAGTGCAGTGGGTTCCTTATACTACTTCTGTTCTAGAAAGAAAATATCTGGTGAACATGAATAAAAAATAAGGTTATATATGCACACATATTGATGAATCCAAAAAGGATTCAAGTAGTATTGTTCTCAGTCTATGAATATCCTAGAAAAAAATGTTATGCATATGTCAAATGATGCTTATGCTTCGAGAAAAGAAAGGTAGATAATTATGTACTAGTTCTTTTCTATTTGAAAGAGAATACTAGTATATCATAATTTATTTTGGAAACATGCATGGTATCAAGTATAAAATTATGCATTTTATACATATGAAAATGGTAGATGCAATTAATTGTTGAATAGGATGTAATAGTAAAGCATTTAGAATAAAATGTATATAATCCATGGCAGAACAGAGTTATCAGATTTCCTATGTAATATAAATGTGTTTATGAGAGGGAAAATGTCCATTTTTGTATTGAATCGCAAAGGGACAATTACTTCAATATTTTACAAAAGTATATGTAGATAGTGTAATATCGCTTGAAGACATGTTGTTTAGTAACTTGGTATTATTCTTGTCTTAAAACCTTGTTTAAGAGTAGTTCTAAGAGCTAAAAAGTTACAGGGAACCTTGTAGTCATGTATGTGTATAGTATTTATATGCATAATTTTCTTAGATAGATTCAATTTTGGACATTCCAAAGGAACAAAGGATCTTGTGTCTAAATACCCAAGGACAATATGTATAGTTGTAATAGAAAATGCAAATAGTATCAGAAAAGGAAATTATAAGTAAGTAGCTTGATCTAAAAAATGGGAGTAGGACATAATGGTAACAAAGAAGAATAAAATATGGACACATGATTTGATGTCTTTTCAATGATATAAATTATATTATAACATTATTTTTTACCATCAATGGTTTGTTCTATTAAAGATAAGACCATCGTAACCGACTAAAATTCAAATTCTTTTCTAAATAACCCTCATGAGAAAAGTTGTAGAGAGTAAATACTAGACATCTAAATATAATTTGTTCCTAGAAGAGCTAGTGAGAGAAGACTCATATATCGACTCACTACATAAAAAGAGCCAAAAAATCTAAGTAAAAAACTTCTTGTCTCATCTGAGAATGACAGTCAGTGGTTATAGCATCATGCTACAACAAAACCCCATCAAAACTAATAAGAAATCAAAAGTGGCCCATACCTAGAGTTGTATGGAAGAAAATTACTTTGTTATTTTGTGAAAAACTCGTTATTCGCAATAGTTAGAGTAGGGTTTGAGTTGTAGCTAAATCAATTCAACAAAGCCCTTATTCATATATTAAATAGTTAAAAGAATTAGAAAATGCAGAATATTAGAAATGTAAATATTGAAGGTTTGTCAAAGAGGTTACCTGAGATTGAAGAAGCCTTCCATTAAACATCATTAAATCCTTGATGGAAGAGTTATAGAAGCTTATTTTTTACAATCAATTTTGTAACATCCAATCAAATGGAATGTGAAGTAGATGAATCATCGTCCTTTTAACACTTGGCATTAAACCCCTGCAAATCCTAGAGAATCCTCTCTCCAAAATTTCCATGAATTCTCGGTTAATAGCTAAAAATCCTAATTTTCATCCCCATCACTCTTTATTTTCATGCAATCTACACTATTGTAAGTTATATACAAAGTGACTACACTAACTAGTGCATGTTTCCTTTGTTGCAAGTGCAATGGCCTCTACAATTTGGTAAAAAATAGAAATAAATTTGAATCTTCTCTTTCCAGAAGATTCCAATGTGGTTTTAACTATTTAATTGATCCAGGTGGATTTTTTTGGCCACCCACCTATCCCATTTGGACCCCCACAACTATCTCTTTCAGTCTTTTCAGTTTCCTAAATTGTAGCATAGTTTACTATTTTTAGCAATTTTTCAGGTCCTGAACTTCCGGAGTCGTTTTAAGGCCCTCAAAGACGTTTTTTGGGAAATCTGGGGGCAGCATGGGTCCATGGACCGATGCTTCCCTTTCGAAAGTGGTATTTTTCTGATAGATCTTTCTAACGAGCTATCATACACATCAAACAGAGATCATATGCCAAAGTTACGACCCCTGGAAATTGATGTACCAATTTACCCAAAACGGGGTCCATAATTTGGCGTTTCATCTTCTAGGGTTAGGTTTTGGAATGTGAAGGGTTTTCCATTGTTTCTCAACAGTAAATAGGCCTTTGAGCCTCATTGTAACATAGTTTGGAACAATTCAGAGGCATGTAG
>APFE030911171.1:129975-149484 GCA_000404065.3 Pinus taeda | reverse complement strand
CATATATTATTTGTTCCATGATGGACCTTTTATATTTGGAATATTCTAAAATATTCTTCTACATATACGAATTTTGTTCATACCAATGCAAAGGGGAAGAGTGATCAACCATTGGCTTCTTAGAAGCAAACATGGAGAGTGAATAAGCGGTAACAGTAGAGAGTGAGCAACTTCAGCAGCCTGATAGGGGGAGAGTTGCTAAGAGAGTTACTACATCAATGGTGTTTCCATCAATAACTTGCAATGTTTGGTAGTGTTTCCATCAATGCCAAAGGGGGAGACTACTAGACAAGTTCGTTGTGTGAAAATTTCATCTATCACAACAACTGGAAATTATTTTTTTAATTGTTAATTTATTTAACAATTTATCTATTTTTTGCTATGGAAAATATCAAATAATCACACTGTGATTTTCATAAATAATCTACAGAAGAAAATAACGCTAGAAATTGAGAAAATCTAGCACACTTATACATAAATTTTACACAGTTATTTTTGGACAAATGTCCTCGGACAAACCCAACTTGGGAAAATGGGTGCAACGGATGAGGGTTTTATTATTATGCAAGAGTGAATTCGGAGTACAATCTATGGTTTCCCAACTCACAATCCAAACATCAAGGAAATCTGGCCAAAATTATGTAAGGGAATTACCCTTCTTCCACAATCAACCCCAACACAACTTTCCTTCAGAAAACACAT
Source organism: Pinus taeda (assembly GCA_000404065.3). Lineage (NCBI taxonomy): Eukaryota > Viridiplantae > Streptophyta > Pinopsida > Pinales > Pinaceae > Pinus > Pinus taeda. The sequence goes on along the minus strand of APFE030911171.1, from coordinate 148,782 downwards.
CCTCCTAGACCCTCTTCATCAGCATATTTGCAGTGCTTGTGCAAATCCTTGGATGTCTAAGCCCATAAATACCTCTCATGAATTTGTTCTTCCTATATCTAATGAGGACTTTCTCAGTCTCTAGAAGTTGAACCAATTTTTCCTCCAGCCAAATCAAATTTCTCTTCTAAAACAACTGCACAGTCCTCTACATTGCCTCACTAGGAATAACTTGACCTCTTGATGCTACCTCTTTAGATCTAGAAAACTTCCTCTGGATCACTGTCTCTGCCACTCATTTTCTCTTCTTTGATCTCTAGCTCTTTGGAAACTGTTGCTGCTCTTTGGAAATTGATCTGTCAAGGAAATTGAGCTACTGAAGTGTCTTCTCCAAGTGCCCATTAACTTCTTCTTATAATCCTCTATTGGAGCACCAACGACCAAGGTTAAAACTTAATCAAGGGCTAGGATCATCTTGAAGTCGATCCATGTGAGCTCCTAGAGAATTCTCACCTTGACTTAATTAATTTTGATTAATTAACAAGTTTTTATAGGTTTAGACTTAGGAAACATTAAAAAATAGGTTATTAATCTAATTAAGTCATTTGTAGGTGGAATTTCCATTAACGATTTATGGGTTTTTGATATCTCATGTATTCTAGCCTCTCTGGCAAATTTTGTGGCTATAATACATCCTATGCTACAGAAACTAACATTCCCTCTTAGCGAGGATTGTGTTCTCTTTAGTGTTGGACATCCTACCACAACACCCTGTCTCTGTATCACCTCTTATCATGTTGTTGATGTCTGGCTGCTACTACTCACAAATTACTATGCAACTTTGATGTTGCATTTGTGCTACTACTAACACTACTATTTTGTTTCCAAATATACATCTACATTGCATCTCCCTCTCATCTGTTGTTGCTTCAACTGGAACTACTACAACTGAGAAGCATCGAAAATACTGAATCATCTGTGTTCAATATGATGCATATGTCTCCTGAGTTCTACTGCTACTAGCCTCTGCACTATCACTCAAGAATCTACATTGTTTTTAACTCTACACAGAGCCACCTTCTCTATTGTCAACACTACACTACGCTCCTCAATATTTGACTGCTACTAGTATGCAAATGTCACTCTCGCATCAACTGTCACTGATCCATCCTACTATTTAATATTGTGGGTCCCCTATAGCCAGGTAATGATCCATGATGTGAACTTCTCAAGGACCATGCCCAATCTTTGTAGCTCTCTGGAGCCACAACACTAAATAACCCCACCTCACTCCTGAGGGTATATCTACGAACATCACAAAATATTCCTCCAACCTAGAGGATGGCCTATCTATCTCAGCATGTGTTGATGCCTGGTCCTAGTTCTTCTATTTGTCCTTCTTTCTGAGAGGACACTAGGTACTCTAGTGGCCAAACTTGCCACACCTAAAGTACTTGACCTTAGATAGGTCCTTTTTTTTTCTTCTTCTTCTGCTCCCCCTGCCCCTAACTAGGACCCTTCAATGTTAGGGCCACATTCTCCTTTTCCTTCACACTCTTCGATCCATTGCTACTACTACCATTGATGGTACTCTTAAGAAATGCTCACCTCATTTCCTCCTACTGTAAATTGGCCCACATCCTATCCCATCTAGGTAGCATGTCTGTTCCCAATATACTTTGGATGAAGACTTGCAAATCCTTTGAGAAATTGTTTAGTGCCAACCTTACTAGCTATGATGGTTGAGGTGTTGCCTCAACAACTACGAGTTGATCTCGGACCTCCTAAATCCTGGTGAGGAAGGGATTTATGCTTTCTCCCTTCTGCATCCTTATGCATCTAAGCTTTTCTTCCATGAACATTTTATGTTGCTCGAAAGTACTCTGATATAGCGTGGAGAGAACTACCCACATTTCTCTGGTTGTACCTTTGTCTGCCAAATATGAGCCTCCATGATCTCGAACTCCATCCAACATCAATCGCTTCACCCTTTCCATCTCCTTCTTATGTTCTTTGAGTTGATCTGCATCACTGGGAACTTCCACCACATTATCTATGTACTCTTTTAGGCCATATTCATCTAGAAGGAAGGACATCCTAGCCTTCAAGATAACGTAGTTAGATTCTCCATCCAACCTATCCTGATATCTAAGCCCTGTTGTTGCCATCTCTAATCAAGTCGAAAACTCCATCTTTTCCTTTGCTTGGTTGTTACTCTGATACTTTCACTCCCTTCTAGAATGCATAGATATGCTAGTTTCTACTGTCAGTCTTCCTAGAAAAATTGAACTTCTGTGACTTGAAGTTTCCTGAGAGAAATTTTCCCTTTGTTGTGTGTGATTTTCTCTTCCACCCGATGTTGATTTTGTTACTACAAAACCCTCTACGTCCAACCAAGGAATATTCTTAGTGAAAATCATCCTCTGACTCTTGGAATTGCTAACTTGGGAAAATCGAATTTTCTGCAACCCTGCAACTAAAAATCAAATTCCTGCCCTAGGAATTTAGCTTGCTTGTCTGAGCAATGCATCACCTATAAGAATATTGGCCTACTTCTCCCTTTGAAGAAAAAAATTATTTCCTTCACTTATGAGCTTCCCAATTGATGACTCATGCTCTGATACCATGTGAAAACTTCATCTATCACAACAACTAGAAATTATTTTTCTAATTGTTAATTTATTTAACAATTTATTTGTTATCTACTATGGAAAATACCAAATAAATCACACTATGATTTTCAAAAATAAAACGTGGAAGAAAATAACATTGGAAACTGAAAAAATTTAGCGCACACACACACACATAAATTTTGCACAATTATTTTTGGACAAATGTCACCAAAAAAACCAAAGCTGGGAAAATTGGTGCAGCAGTGAATTATGAATACAGTCTAAGGATTCCAGACTAGCAATCCAAATAGAAAGAAAATTTGTCCGTAATTATGTAAGGAAATTACTTTTCTTTCACAAGCAACCTCGACATAACTTTCATTTAGAAAACGCATCATCCTAGACCCTTTGTGTAGCACTTGCGTAGATCCTTGGACATCTAAGCCCGAAACTGCCTCTTATGAAGTTGTTATACTCGTCTCTACTAAGGAATCTAATTATTTGACCTTCTGGAAGACTTTCCCAACCTTTAGAAACTGAATCGATTTTTCCTCTAGCAAAATAAACTTTGTCTTCTAAAGTAACTGCACAGTCCTCTACGTTGCCTCACTAGGAATAATTTGGCCTCTTGTTTCTACCTCTTCGAATCTAGAAAAATTTCTCTAGATTATTGTATCTTCCCCTCACTACCCCTGCCTATATATCTGGCTCTTCGGAAACTGTTGTTCCTCTCTGGAAATCAATCTACCAAGGAAATTGAACTCCTAAAATGTCTTCTCCAACTCGCAATCAACTTCTTCTTATAATTCTCTATTGGAGCACCAAGGACCAAGATTAAAAACTTAATAAAGGGTTAGGATCATATTGAAGTCAATCCATGTTATTTTTAAAGAATTTCCACCTTGACTTAATTAATTTTAATTAATTAATGTATTTTCCTAAGTTTAGACTTAGGAAACATTAAAAAATAGTTTAATAATATAATTAAGTCTTTTCTAAGTGGAATTTCTAGAAACAATTTCTGGGTTTTGGAGATGTCATGTATTCTTGCCTCTCCAAAAAAAGTTTTTGCTATAAAACATCGAATTCTACACAAAATATCACTCCCTATTAGCAAGGATTGTGTTCTCTCTAGTGCTTCACATCCTACCACAACACATTATCTTTGTATCACCTTTCGTCACACTGCTGATGTCTGGCTGATATTGCCCACCAACTACCTTGAAACTTTGATGTTGCATGTGTTGTTGTTGACACTGTTATACTTCTACCAACTCTGCATCTGCATTAAGAGTCCCTCTCATCTGGTGTTGTTGAAACAACAACTGTTGCGACTAAGAAGCATCCAAAATACCGAATCATCTGTGTTCAGTATGATGCATTTTTCTCCCGAGTCCTGACTTCTACTAGCCTCTACATTGTCACAAAAGAATTTGCACTAATGCTAATTCTACACTAAGCCACGTGCTCTATTGTCAACACAATGATGCACTCAGCAACATCTGACTGCTACTTGTCTGCAATTGTCACTCTAGTACTAACTGCATCAACTGCAATTGATCCATCCTACTACTAAATGATTTGATCCCCCTATAGCTAGCTAATGATCCATGAGGAGAACTTCTCAAGGACCCTTCTTAATATTTGTATCTCTCTAGGGCTATGTTGTGGCCAGCAACAACCCCCCTTCTTATTTAGTGTTATTACTAATACTAAATAAGTGGGGACCCTTAGTCAAAAAATTTAAAAATCAATTAGTGCTTGTATTTCCTTTTTTCAATAAAACTTACCATCATAAACTTAGGAGAATACCCTTGAAAAATCTAAAAAGCTTAAATTTTATGATAAGGTAAGATAAAATCACTCCTTAAGAAATATCGCATCGCAAAAAAGATAATGGATACCTCCATACAAGCGGAATTCTAAGAGTACGAGATCGCGATGCGAAACTTCATCACATCACATGCATCAAAGACCACTTACGCTGAAAAAACTCAGATTGCCGATATGTGATGGCGCATATCGCAAATCACATTTCATAGAAAACACATTAACAGATGATTTTCATATGCTAAGTTCCAACGATATTGCGATATTACGACACAACAATACTGTGATTAAGCGATAAAGCAATATTGCAATGTTGCGATCTGCGACACAGTGATCTGCGATATTGCGAAGTAAATCGCAAAATCACTTCATCGCAGATCTTTCGGGCTCGTTGTTCAAAAAAGTATTTTCCATAAATCGAGACCTGGTCTTTAATGCTAATTAATGATTTAGTTGCCAGTTGTTAATGAAATATGGTTTTGTGCTGATCGAAGAGCCATTTCACGTAAGGTGGTATATTTTATATGTCTTCAGCATTTAAAGCTTTCCCGTCACCTTTCCTTATCATTATTCTCACTTCACTTGTAAACTATAGGAGTGAAGAACAGAGAACTATACAAAGCAGTATTCAGGATATTATGGGAAAGAAAGGCAAATCTCCGAGTTCTGAAGACAAAGAAATGACGCCCTTGTATACAGACACCACCTGTAATAGGGGTGCTGGTATTACCACTTGGGAAGGCATGTACAATCTACTTGAGGAAGAGAATCCCAAAATGATGGAGGTTACAACTACTGTAGACTCACATGGGTCTTCTGAGGCATTAGTTACAGATCTAGCTTGCTCGTTCTTGCACCGGATAGTGGCAAGGCCAAACATTCTTCCATACACGAACAAGGTTAAATGGGTACTGGACAGCGCTGACATCAAAAACAGACAATTTAAGACTCAAGGTCAAGGACTCATTGGTTCGTTCACTCCACAAGATTTGAGGCTCATGTATCATTTACCAGAGCCACAGGTGACTTATAACAAATAGTTCATAGAGAAGTTTACTAAAGAAAATGAAGACCTGGTAGAATGCACCAAAGACTGGTCAAGGAGGGATGAACCACTAAAAAAGGATAAACATGGTATGTATAGTACTGGTTCTCTCACCTCCCTGTATTGCTTTGTTGCTGCTATGCTCTGTAGACTTTATGGGAAGCCAGATATTAACAAATTTTCATCTGAATGGCTACCATTATTGGATGTTGCCATTAGTGCTACTATTGTGGATTGGGCTAAAATATTGTCTAACAACTTAGCCATTGCCATTTTAAATTACCAGTCTAAAAGAACTGTTTCTCAGAGAATTTATCCCCCTTTCTACTTATCTGCATATGTGATGGATGCAATCTGTTATATTTCCAAGTTTCCTTCGATGAGTTGGAAATGGACGACTCAAGACCCTTTACCCATTCATAATTATCATAAAGAATTGTGGGATTCTAAGTTCACTCTGTATTTCTACAAGATTTGTCATGGAATCATGTTGCCCCTATACAAAATGTTGTATGATAAAGATGCTCCAAGATTTTCTCCTGAAGCAGAGGTAGATATACTCCCTGTCGCGAGATGGTTCGGAGAAGAACTATTTACATATGTCAGAGTATTTGGAAGTCTCGCTTCCCCTCATGTCTTACCTTTATATGTTCCGGATTAACTCATGGCACGAGAAATTGCTTATCAAACCTACGGGGAAGGGGGTTCGACTAAAGATTTGAAGGACAAAAAGAAGGCTATTTGGCCACAATTCCCTGTAGCCTGTGGGGCCTTTTCGCTATTTGATGTACGCCATGCATTCAAAGAAGTAAAAAACATAACATGTCTACAATTGTTCAAATTTCCAAGAAAACCATTCAACCCTCATGACAATGCTAAGAATTTCACTATTGCAGTCAAAATAAAGGTGTTTTCTAAAGAAGATGATCTTTTTGATGACATGTTCCAATAGAAAAGTACGCTTAAAGAAGTTCTGCATTTGGCTCAAATGTGATTCCCTCCAGCAGGATTTCAAGAGTTCAAAATATATAGGGAAAGGAGGTTAGCTAATATCCCTTTGGAAAAATTATGCTTGGAACCCGTAAGGGAACCAACTCTAAGTATTAGTCTCAGTGGAAGTTCAGGCACAGACAGATCTAAATCAAAGTCCAGGAAAGAAACATCAGAAAATTCTAAGAAGTCCGAAAGTGACCATGATAAAAGTGAGGGGTCAATAAGGGATACTGCCCAATCAAAAGAGCTCCCACAACAACAGGTTTTGACCTCTCCACAGATAGATCCTCCCCCTCTCATCGTTCAGCCACCATCAGTCAAAACTGAGCTAGATAAAGAATGGGAGACCTTCAATGATTTAATCAATATTGGAAGGGCAATGCACAAAGACACCTGTGAGTAATGTACAGGCAACAAAAGATATAGTCACTGGAACAATCAGCAATGTCTCAGAAATGGAACATATTCCCATTACCCCGTCCTCTGAACTTATGCTCAAGATAGAGGAGGTTCCTCCTCTTGATGTATTTTATAGTCCGCAACACAAGGCAGTAGTGAGAAGACAAAGGAAGAAAATAAAATTGGAAAATGTGCTCTCTCATGATGCAGAGAAATTAGACATCCTATGGCAAGATCCTACCACCAATCCCACTGAAAATCTCACCAAATTAATTTAGATCGCAGGAGCATATGCCTCTGCAACCATTGATAAAGCATCTGAGGTACAACAACTACTGAAAGAGAAGGAAGACCAGATACAAGTTTTGCAGCAACAGTTGCAACAAGCCAACATCAACAACGAAGCACAGAAAGAGCTTGAAAGATTATAGCAGGACTTCCAACAAATGAAAATAGGCTACTAGAACAGTTTGGTTGAAAGCGAAAAACAGTTACAGGATATGCAAGAAATGCACAAGGATGATCCTAAGCTTACAAAATTCATCACAGAATCCATTTCCTTAAATGATCAGCTACTGCAGCAATAAGAAACATTGTGCCAAAGAATAACACAGTGGAACTCTTATTGTGAAATAAGCGATAAAATCACTAATCAAGTCATGGACTTATGACATGATTATGATTTAATTGATAAAAGAGTTACTGAATATTTGGCTTGGTAAGAAATAGAGGAGGGGAAAAGAGTAGGCGCACCAATAATCAATGACAATCACAAATAAATTCTCTTTAACAAATGGGATGCACAAATCAGGAAAACAGAGCAAGCGGCAGAAGAAGCAGTCACAGCAGCAAAACAATGTTATTGACTGCATAAATGAAAATTTGCATAGGGAAAATCTGATCGCAGAAACCACTCCAGGGTATGTACCGAATACATAACAATTGCAGATAGGCTGGAGATAGCAGGCTCAAGAAAAGGCAGAATCAATCAAAAGATTAACTAAGTTGAATTGGGATTCTTACTGGGCACATTTGGTAAAACCACACAGCCAGTGCATGACTCTCAAATGTGTCATTAATTCTGCCAAGAAGATGGCACCAGCTCTTGTCGATTCCGTTTTCGCTGGACAGTTAAGATCGGAAGTCAGCCAGCCGACTCTTCTCAAGCAAATGTTGAACGCTTGTGATTTCAAGGAACAGATACAGAAATAGTTAATTGTTAGTTTTAGTGGTAGATTCAATATTAGTATTAATTTTGCTTTATTTTTGCCTGAAAGAAGGATGGTCATTTAAACTGTATCCTACATTTTTGTAATAAATTATTTTTAGATTTAGTTAGTAGTATTTAAACCCTTCTCATGCATTTAGAGAAGGGTCCTAAAATTTGTCAAAAAATTGTCCTCAGAACATGCACTTTTGCACCCTCCGAGGAGGTTTTGATGAATGAATGGAACAAGATTTATTGATAATCTGCATTTAATATCTACTACTGATGTTGCACTTTTGTACTCTTAGTGGATGTTGGATTAAGAAGAGATAAATCATTATCGCTTGAAGCTCATGAGTAGAACTAGTTATCATTTGGCACTTCTGTATGGTGATAGATATTTATTTATGCTTAAATATATGAGTAGCTTATTATGCGATATGTTTTTCACAACTGTTTCGTCTAACTTTTTATATGAAGTGCTTTATCTCTATTGGATTCTTTTCTCATAACAGTTGAATGATCTTTATTACCAATTGTTATTTGAAATCATTTTAGATCGCATAACGGAAGGATTTCATCCCGGGTTAGTGTAGAATTAGATATTTCTGTTTATTATAATAGAATTGCATGTCATTAGATTAGAGTTAAAATAAAAGCATTTCACTTAGGAACTTTTAGATAGGAAATATCAAATCTCAACACACACACACATAAATTGGGAAATTGGTCCCATATCCCCAGTCGGACCCACTATACCAAACGGAAAAGGAGCTGCTAACCAAGGTCCGGACCAGGTGGGTATCCCCCTTGTTGTAGACCGATTTTCAGGGCTTCAACATATTTGGCACTAGAAGGAGGGCCCCGAACTGTGAATGACAAGTAAGTCTAAATCTAAATACCATTATGAGAGTAAATCGCCCTCACCATCTCCCCCAGTTTCTCCATTGCACTTAGAATCTTCGAATCTAAAGCCAGAAGTCGAAAGAACAACAGTCAATGATATAAATCCTGACATTTCAGAACAATCTACTATTGAACCTCTTGAAGTTGAATCTTCGATCCATAAACTTCAATGATTTTCTATATCACCTCAAATATCTGATAAATCTCAAGGCAGCGTGACTTCACAATATAACCCTACTCATCCTCTTATCAGATTAAAGAGTGAAAAGTTTGGTGTTTAGCCAACCGAGTTACCTCTACCTACAAGGAAGAGAGAAAGGAAATCACCTAAAGGGTCCGATAGTGAGACTCTTTCATCATCATCATCCATCTCAACCTCTCCACCGCGAAGTCAACCATCCACTCCTCCACTTCAGATTATTGTCCACCATTCCACTGGAACTTCCACATCTCCTTGTCAATCATTTGGAGTCGTAATATCCTCATCTTCCCAACTGCAGGGATCATCTTATGTGCTTTCTTCTGTTAGTAGTTCAGTGATGGCCCAATTTCCATGGAATAACCCAGGGGCAATCTTAATGCCTGTGCCCTTGAGTCAGATACCGGCCCATCCTGAAAAATGGTTGCCTAAGTTTAATCTTGAAGCAGGCATGCTAGCGAAAGAACATATAAATAACTTTATGTTATCCATAAATCTCAATGGAGTTACCAATGAAGACGCTATCTCCGACTTTTTCCTTATACTCTGCAAGGAGTAGCCAGATCATGGTATTTCTCATTACCATCTGGATCTATCACTAGTTTGGATATCTTCCAAGAATAATTCATGACTAAGTTCGGTGATGACAGGTCTACGATGACACTAATCAAAGACCTGTCTATCCTTAGGGCTGAGTCAAAAGAACCTATCAAATATTTTAATTCACATTTCAATAAATTGTTAAATAAAATTCCTACTACTTCCAAGCCTAACGAAGAAGTGCGAAGTGAGTGGTACATCACTGCTTTACCATCAAACATAGCAATCTTCATTGATAGGGCTAATAAAACAACTTTAGCTGACAATATGAAGGAAGCAATTGTAGTAGAGAAACAAATCATAGACCTAGAAAAGAAAAACATGATAGAAGAATGAAAATCCAAGAAGGTTACTTTCAAGGAAGATCCAAAGAAAAAACAATCAAAACATCTGTTCGATTTAGAAGGATTGCAAAAAGTTTTGAAAACCATGTGTAACGAGATGGTCGACATTAAGAAACAAGTGGTAGAAACTTATTCTAAAAAGTCTTACAAACCTTATAGAAGAAACCCTTCGACCGATTCAAAACCGCCAAATTCTATCACAAATGTTGAATCAGAAGAAGAGGAAGAAGACATTGCTACTGAAGAACATACCGACGAAGAATAAGTTGTAGAGGTACAAGGTATGTGGGATTTCATCCTCCCAAATGAAGAGGATCAAGAGGAATCCCCGGTTAGTACTCGAAGTAGAAATCAACTCGATCCTCCTCAACCTACTCCTAAGCCAAAGAGTGCAGGCTCAATGACTAAGGATAAAGTCGTAGCCAAGAAAATGACACCTAAAGCGACTCAAACCAGCCCAGTCCAAACAGATTCATCAACTCCATCAAAAACGTTGATCGTTTCAGATAAAATGGAGTATAATATCATAGAAGACATGAAAAAGACTAGGGCCAACATCACTTTTTACGAATTGAGCAAGTTCAAACACCAGCAAAAGATACTTATGAAAGAATTACATGTTGTACCTGTTGAACCTTTGACTGCCGCTGTAATCTCTCAAGCTTCCCATGAAATGGGAAGACCTCCAACTAATGTGATTAATAAAGTTGATCCAAACGATATCGCTTTAATTGGAGGAAGGTTGAGATCTCATACTCCCCCATTTCTTCTTACTTATGAAGTTTTCAATAAAAATTTGCATAATTGCTTAGTGGATTCTGGAGCTTCATCTAATATTCTACCAAAATCAATATGTGCAAAGTTGAACGTTCAACCGCAAAAATCTGTTGTGTGCATAGTTCAGCTAGATCGATCGCAAGTTGAAGTAATCGGCAAATTAAATCAGGTTATCATAAGGTTGTCATCTAATCCGAAGGTATGTCAAGTTATCAACATTTTAGTTGCTAATATTCCATAATTTTATGGCTTAATTCTTAGCAGAGATTGGTCATAAAAACTTCATGAATACTTTGCAACTCACTGGTCGCACATGTGGTTCCTTTACAATGGTAAACCAAATCAAATAAAAGTTGACTGAGAAAGACTTCAGAAATACATAGTAACGGAACTGGAAGGCGAGAATGAACCGGTAGCATACAACAATAACATTATTGGCAACTACTCAGTAGATTCTTTCTTAGGAAATTTTAATGCTCTTACTTCACCTTACTTAGAACATTGTGTTTTATCTCAAGTAGAAAATTTCTCTCAAACAGATAGTTCTAAATGTATTAATTTTATAGATAGTCCTGTAAATAAATCTTTATTTTGGAAGTTAATTTTTTACGGTTCTAAGTCTAACGAAGGAGCAGGAGCAGGATGCGTGTTAATCAGTCCAGAGGGAAATAAAATTATGCTAACTTGTAGACTCAAATTCGATTACACCAATAATACTACAGAATATGAGGCTTTAGTCCAAGGGTTATACAAAGAAATCATAATAGACATCAAATATCTTCAAGTTTTCAGAGATTCTCAAATTGTAATCAGACAGGTACGCAATACTATACATTGTTTATCAGGTCATTTAAAACATTACCAATCTTTTGTTCAAGATCTGACTGAACACTTTATAGCATTTAATATTTCATCAATTCCCAAACTCCAAAATGCTAGTGCAGACCTCCTAGCTAACGTAGCTTCCAATCTCATTCCTTCAGAAGACTTTAGCCCTGATCGATTTTCAATTGAATTAATCTTTAGACCATCTATTCCTGATAACATTACCAATTGGAGGATTTTGAACGATGATCCTGATATTGTGAGTTTCCTCACATCTGAAGGATCTTACACCAATCAAATAATTGATGAGGACCAACATGATAGACAATTACAACAAGATAGCACTAATAATGCTATGCCAAAGTCAGTAGTCAAGTTAGAAGACCTTTATGATCTGAAAGATCGATTCAAAAGATCTACCAATTCAAAACTGCAAAGCTCAACTTTGAACTATGAATTAGTAAATCTTGGAACTGATACCAAACCATAGAATATCAACCTAGGCCTTGGCCTAGCTCCTAAAGAAAAATTCGCGTATATTCGTCTCTTAATACAATACAAAAGTGTCTTTTCTTGGAACTACAATGAACTCAAAACTTATGACACTTCCATCATCCAACATACTATCCCAATGATAGACGATGAAAAACCTGTTCAACAAAAGCTGAGAAAGATCCACCCTAATCTAGAAAACTAGATCAAATCTGAACTCAATAAGTTATTGAAAGCCAAAATCATTTTTCCCATTCGACATTCCAATTGGGTTTCCAATATGGTTCCTGTTAGAAAGAAAAACGGAGACATGAGAATCTGCATTAACTTTCGAAACCTTAACAAAGCCTACCAAAAGGATAATTTTCCTTTGCCTCCCATGGAGCAAATACTGCAGGTAGTCGCAAGTTCAGAATTAATGTCTTTCTTGGATGGATTCTTAGGCTACAACCAAGTGTTGGTCCATCCCAATGATTAATTAGAAACCACATTCAGAACCAAATGGGGCACTTACGCATATCAAAAGAAGCCATTTGGTATGATCAACGCTGGTGCCACATTTCAGAGAGCCATGGACATCGCATTCAAGGGATTAGTTAACAAATTAGTGATGATCTATTTGGATTATATAACTGTATATTCCAAGAGATGAAGAAATCATCTTAGAGATGTAAAACAAATCTTCCAACGTTGTCAAAGGTATGGAATTTCACTTAACCCGAAAAAATCCTTTTTTGCATTAAGTGAAGGAAAACTTCTTGGATTCATAGTGTCAAAATCTAGAATTCCAATTGATCTTAACAGAATCAAAGAGATTTCTGAAATACCCCTACCTCACAACAAGAAAGCCATGCAATCTTTCCTTGGCCAGATTAATTTTGTAAAGAGATTTGTTCTAGATTTTTCAAGAATTGTGTCTCCTTTACAAACAATGATTAAAAAGAACTCAAACTTTAAATGGGGCCAAGATGAATATGAAGCATTCAATCTGATCAAACAAGCAATTGTTAACGCTCCATCTTTAGTAACTCCAAATTTTTCCAATCCTTTTATTTTATATACATTTGCCTATGATAGATCATATGCTGCGATACTCACTCAAGCAAATAAAGACAAGGCAGAAGCTCCAATTTCTTTTTTCAGTTCAAATTTATAGGGGCTAAGTTAAATTATTCAGATGTAGAGAAACAAGTTTATGCTGTTTTCAAAGCAATTAAATATTTCAGACCCTTTCTACTTAAAACCCATACAAAAATCATAGTATTGTTTCTAGTGGCAAGAAATCTCTTAGTACAGAAAGATGTGGGTGAGAAAAGAGCCAATTGGGTTACTGCCTTACAGGAATATGATGTAGAAATCAAACCAGCGACTATTGTAAAAGGTCAAGGATTTTACAAAATGCTAGCTAGAGCATCGCTTATTTCCAAAATACCATCTGCAGAGATACAAATGTACGAGGTAAGCCTAAATGATGTTGAGTCATTATACGCTGATATCATATTTTATCTATAGAATGGATATGCTCCTTCAAACCTCGATCATACCAAGAAAAGAGCTCTAAGGTTGAAGGCTAAACAATATCAACTCATGAATGATGTTATTTTTAAAATAAATTATGATTCTGTTCTCCTTAGATGTCTTGAGAAATCTGAAGCTGAAAAAGTCTTGCAGGAACTACACAATGGACCAGTAGGCGGATTGTTATAGACATTTTTGGGCACTTCAATCCTAATCATAAATGTCCATAAACTGAGGGCTCCTAAGTCCCTAAAAGTGTTGCTTCACTGCCTAAAGGAACAAGGTCAGTTGATTACATCATCTCCCAGAAGTTCTCCATTAAAAACTACTCAGAAATGGTTAAAAATAGACCATACTGAAAACCCAGTGCAGAGGGTGCGATGCATATCACTTTCCCAGTGTACAAGGTGCGATGCATACTGAATGGCCCCTCTGTAGGGTGCGATGGTCGTGAATGGACAAATGGCAGGGACAAAATGCGAGGTGGAAGATCATGGAATCTTCCAGAAGCTTCCCCTCTGACACTTGCCTCTTTGTTTTCGACCAGGGATGAGTAAGAGGTCATCATTCTCCAAGTGGAATCAGGAACTATCAGAGAGAGGACACTAATCAAGACCCTAGAAGATGACTCACCTCCCTACAATCATCTATATATGGATCCCTCATCACAGAGATCCAGAGGCTGGAATTTTGTATCTTATAGAGAAGTATTGTTGGTTTTCTGGTGTAACTTCATAGTGTTGGGTGATCTAAGCTTTACTTGAGGTGAAGAAGGGCTTTCTTGCTGGAGGATGATGTTGGGTCAGAACATATGGTTGTAATCCTCTTGCTACTTTTGATCTTAATAAAGCTATTCAAGTTTTCCTCCATATTCTTATATGTTTCATTATATATGCATTTGTATGGTTAACACATATCTGGTCCTGTGTTATTTATGAATATAGATCTCTGTTCTTTGATAGTAGTATGTTGCTGTGATTCCGCAGGTGCTATTTAGCTAGGAAAATGAAGAAGAAGTGGCAAAGCTCTATGAGGAAGGAGAGGAATCAAACAAGGAAATCAAGTGCAAGACTAAGGTTGGTCTCCTTTGTTCCACTCTTATCTATTTTCATAAAGGAAAGTCAAAGTAGACTTTACTTGTTTGTTTCTAAGATAGCTACCAGTCTTAGTGGGAATAGCAACATCCGAGTGGACACTATTCCCTGGTAACAAAATGGTGACTCCACTGGGGAGTGACTAGATTGTTTGTTAGCCTATCTTTGTTTCTTTTATAAACTTACAGACGGAGCCTGAAGCCAGGCCAGCTAGCCTTCTAACTGCATTTGTTATACAAATGCAAAGTAGATCAATGCTGCTTCAGTCTAACTCTGGGTTTTGCTTATGAATTTAACAATCGATCTGCAAACAGTCTAATTGCCCTAAGTGGTGGCTCTAGTAAACTCCTTAGATCAACCCCTGTGATTTACATATACTGAACATCACTTACTCGACCTAAATCCCTGAACTGAATTGTAAATTGTGAGTAAAAACTCATTTAAAGTCTCGCACTGGTACCATCGCACCCTACCTTCAAGGGAGTCTGTATGCATCGCACTTCCCGAGTGCAGTAGGTGCGCTGCATACTGAATTCACTGTGTGACAGGTGCGATGGTCAAGGAAGGTTAACTTTACCTTCAGAATTTGGTTTTTTCCTCACTATTTTCAGTCCTATTCAGGAGTTTTGCTGTCTATGGTCAGTGTATTTCTGTAAAAATCCTCTTCTCTTACATCATTCCGCCTCCATAGTGCAAAGAACTGTAAGTGTTTTTATGTATTGTGCGCCATTTTCAGTTCTCTTTTGCAAAGAAGTAGCATAGTTGAACTGTCGTTTCTTGATCTGAAAGTGTCATAGTTGTCGTTTTCAGTTTTAGAAGACAATGCCATTGTTCTTGATAGTCGATTATACAGTTACTGCTGTATATGATTTGAAGTAGTAGTTTTTAAAGTGTCGAAAATCAATTTTCATTTCGAAATCGCAAAGTGTCTCTCTTACCTTCACTTCATTTTGAAAAGAAATTTGTTGAGTATTGTCGCTTTGAAAAATAATTTAGATTTTCACATAGCTTTCTTATCATCATTCATACATTAAGAAGGCTAAAAACAAATACATGCATGTGCATTTGCATTTAGACTGCTTGGTTTGATTTAGGACGGGACATTTAGACTGCTTGGTTTGATTTAGGACGGTGCATTTAGCGTGTGCTCTGTGCTCTTTGTTGAAAGATTCTTAACCTTCTTTCCTTAGTAGCTAGGATTTTCATTGCCAAAAGAAGATTAAACGTTTGTTTATCATCTTAGAGTGCATTTTAGGAATTGTATACACATCACACGGTGAACCTGAAAGGCAAATTTTTAAGCAAGATCAACTTAAAATAAATTTAGTGAATCTAACAACGCTTTGGAACCTAACGCACAACATCTAGAGGTCTAGGCTAGAGACGTACTCTGGCGTCGTAAAACCTGGTAACTGTTGTTTTCATTGTTGGTTGGGTGATTCCTCCACTCTAAGACAGCAAGTGCCAGTACGAACTTGTGCTCCCACGTATCGTCAAGTATATATTGGGAGACCACAATAGGCTGCATCCTTTATCCTTAGGAAGCCGTTTCTGTTGCCCTATCGATCGCAATGCACTGAACACAGCATTCAGAAAGATTGACTCCCGTACCGTAAAAAGTATTCTGCAGTTTTGTGATTGGTTTGGTAATCCCCTCTACCTAGATCTCCAGAGAAGTCTATTTTGCTCCTTTTCAGACTCCTTAAAAGAAAAGGTCCTCTAAGCAATTGTCACTTCAAGCTCAATAAAAATCGAAGGCAACTAGAGTCATCTTTTGGTTTTTCTTGACTCTTTAAAATTGAAAAAACAAGTTGTGTCAAAGCATCTAAAATTCATTTAATTCGAAAAACATTTTTCCCTTTTATTTTGAGTTGATCAAGTAATCGGCAATTGTGGAAGAAATTCAATCAAAACCTCGTTGTTCACGGAGACTTACGATTCAACCGTCATTGACTCCAGAAGTGAAACCATTCCAGACAAATCGAACTCGTTTAACCAGATCAAAGTCCCTTAGGTTGGTTGGAGCAAGCACTCCAACATCCTCAGAGACTTCGGTTACTTCGAACGTTTCTGGTATCCCTGCCTCTACAGAAGAAATTCCACAACAACAAAAGGACATTACAACTGATCCTAGTGTGACGGTAAACACTTCTATTCCTGAACCAGCTCCATCTATAGCTGATTCGGAAGGTGTTACTCCCCAACCGTCTGTTGCTGCAGAACTTATATCTTCTTCGGCACCAGAAATATTTTACGGACCTGACGGTCTGCCTCTTCCTCCTAGATTGATTGCCATAGAAGAGATTGTGGAAGATCCTCCATCTAACACTCCAACGCAACTTGGAGTTGGGATCGCCCTGTATCCTTCTTTATCAGAAGATATTCACCCACCATCGAAAGTTCCTGAAGAATCGCTAAGGAATTTTTTGGATAGGCTTAATATGTCTGAACAACTGTCGACATCAAGGACTGTGTTACCCGACACAGAAGTAGCAGAAGCTCCTTCTGCTACTCCGACAATGTTCGTCGGCATGCCATTTGTCCCAACCAGCTCTCAATCACTGTATGGAGTCCATCTAGGGGCTATTTCGACAGTATGAACTGTTCTCGTTTGTTCATCCAGAATTATATCTGGAATCTCTTACGTTGAGTCTCAATAAATTGATCCTTCAAAAGGTCAATTTGGGAAAACTGGTTCCCAAAGGCAAATCATTCCTTTGAGTACTGGATTACCATCGTATGGAGTGCCGTATGCCCTTTCATTGCCTTCCTCGGAAGGACAACCATGCGTGAGTTCACAACAAAATTTTGGTTATGTTGGAATCACGACTAGCAGTTGGGTGCCAATCCTGCCTCAACAACCAAGAGTTTTATGCTCAATGCAACAAAGTTTACCTATGAAAAATATACCCACTACGCCGACTATTGTGGCAGTATTGCAAGTACAAGCGTTGCCAGTTGTATGCCAACCTCAAGTTTCACAGGTTGTAATGCAACAATCTCTTGTACCTACGACACAACCGCAATCACCAACTATTGGAATGACACAGGTTCAAATGGGGAACGCCAACCCCCATCTTTTTCAAATAGTTAGTACTAGACAACAGCCCATGGCTTCACAACCATGGCTGGTGCAATACCAACAACCGCAATTCCAGCAAGCTTACCAAGGATATGAGCAACAAGTATTTGCAAGTAATGGGCAGCCGTATCAACCATATCATAATCGTTATGCCCATCAACCGTACCAAAGTTACCAACATCAAATGCATTATGCTATTATGCAAAGACCAACTGCTCAAGCAATTCCATTTTATCTTGGGTATGCTCAACCAAGCCTGAATCAGCAGTTGCCTTTTGTGGCAACTTTAGAGTTACCATATCTAAGTCAACTAACGAACGATCCAATTGCCTACACCCCTTGGTGGTTGGCGATTCTGCATAAAATTCCATCTGATATTGCTAAATTTAATGGAAATATGGGCGAAGACCCGTCGAATCATGTGATGACCTTTCATCTATGGTGTTCATCAAACATTCTCAATGATGATTCGATCAGGCTTCGCCTCTTTCAGCGAACGCTAACTGGTCTAGCAACAAAGTGGTATATCGAATTTCCTAGAGCTTCGTTTGATAACTTCAGTACCCTAGCCACAACCTTTTTAACCCATTTTCAGTTACCTATAAGGTACAAAACAGGAACTGAGCTACTTACCAATTTCAAGCAAATGACGTCCACTCACATATCCGATCATATTCATGAATGGCGACATCGTCGTAGAATGGTAAAAACGTATGTTCCCGATTAGCCTGAATGGTTTATTAAGTCATTGTTACCTGCTATTACAGAAGATGTGGCAAAGGGAGGAGTCGTCACCGAAGAGCAAGTTATTGCTCGTGCACAATATCTAGACTTGATCTATACTCAGTCTGGCACGCTCTACGATAAAATCCCTGATGCTCCTAGACCAAAATTTTCCATTCCTC
>APFE030911171.1:112191-124070 GCA_000404065.3 Pinus taeda | reverse complement strand
CCATTTTCAGTTCTCTTTTGCAAAGAAGTAGCATAGTCGAACTGTCGTTTCTTGATCTGAAAGTGTCGTAGCTGTCGTTTTCAATTTTAGAAGACAATCCCATTGTTCTTGATAGTCGATTATATAGTTATTGTTGTATATGATTTGAATTAGTAGTTTTTAAAGTTTCGAAAAGCAATTTTCATTTCGAAATCGCAAAGTGTCTCTCCTACCTTCACTTCATTTTGAAAAGAAATTTGTTGAGTATTGTCGCTTTGAAAATAATTCAGATTTGCACTTTGCTTTCTTATCATCATTCATATATTAAGAAGGCTAAAAACAAATACATGCATGTGCATTTGCATTTAGACTGCTTGGTTTGATTTAGGACGGGACATTTAGACTGCTTGGTTTGATTTAGGACGGTGCATTTAGCGTGTGCTCTGTGCTCTTTGTTGAAAGATTCTTAACCTTCTTTCCTTAGTAGCTAGGATTTTCATTGCCAAAAGAAGATTAAACGTTTGTTTATCATCTTAGAGTGCATTTTAGGAATTGTATACACATCACACGGTGAACCTGAAAGGCAAATTTTTAAGCAAGATCAACTTAAAATAAATTTAGTGAATCTAACAACGCTTTGGAACCTAACGCACAACATCTAGAGGTCTAGGCTAGAGACGTACTCTGGCGTCGTAAAACCTGGTAACTGTTGTTTTCATTGTTGGTTGGGTGATTCCTCCACTCTAAGACAGCAAGTGCCAGTACGAACTTGTGCTCCCACGTATCGTCAAGTATATATTGGGAGACCACAATAGGCTGCATCCTTTATCCTTAGGAAGCCGTTTCTGTTGCCCTATCGATCGCAATGCACTGAACACAGCATTCAGAAAGATTGACTCCCGTACCGTAAAAAGTATTCTGCAGTTTTGTGATTGGTTTGGTAATCCCCTCTACCTAGATCTCCAGAGAAGTCTATTTTGCTCCTTTTCAGACTCCTTAAAAGAAAAGGTCCTCTAAGCAATTGTCACTTCAAGCTCAATAAAAATCGAAGGCAACTAGAGTCATCTTTTGGTTTTTCTTGACTCTTTAAAATTGAAAAAACAAGTTGTGTCAAAGCATCTAAAATTCATTTAATTCGAAAAACATTTTTCCCTTTTATTTTGAGTTGATCAAGTAATCGGCAATTGTGGAAGAAATTCAATCAAAACCTCGTTGTTCACGGAGACTTACGATTCAACCGTCATTGACTCCAGAAGTGAAACCATTCCAGACAAATCGAACTCGTTTAACCAGATCAAAGTCCCTTAGGTTGGTTGGAGCAAGCACTCCAACATCCTCAGAGACTTCGGTTACTTCGAACGTTTCTGGTATCCCTGCCTCTACAGAAGAAATTCCACAACAACAAAAGGACATTACAACTGATCCTAGTGTGACGGTAAACACTTCTATTCCTGAACCAGCTCCATCTATAGCTGATTCGGAAGGTGTTACTCCCCAACCGTCTGTTGCTGCAGAACTTATATCTTCTTCGGCACCAGAAATATTTTACGGACCTGACGGTCTGCCTCTTCCTCCTAGATTGATTGCCATAGAAGAGATTGTGGAAGATCCTCCATCTAACACTCCAACGCAACTTGGAGTTGGGATCGCCCTGTATCCTTCTTTATCAGAAGATATTCACCCACCATCGAAAGTTCCTGAAGAATCGCTAAGGAATTTTTTGGATAGGCTTAATATGTCTGAACAACTGTCGACATCAAGGACTGTGTTACCCGACACAGAAGTAGCAGAAGCTCCTTCTGCTACTCCGACAATGTTCGTCGGCATGCCATTTGTCCCAACCAGCTCTCAATCACTGTATGGAGTCCATCTAGGGGCTATTTCGACAGTATGAACTGTTCTCGTTTGTTCATCCAGAATTATATCTGGAATCTCTTACGTTGAGTCTCAATAAATTGATCCTTCAAAAGGTCAATTTGGGAAAACTGGTTCCCAAAGGCAAATCATTCCTTTGAGTACTGGATTACCATCGTATGGAGTGCCGTATGCCCTTTCATTGCCTTCCTCGGAAGGACAACCATGCGTGAGTTCACAACAAAATTTTGGTTATGTTGGAATCACGACTAGCAGTTGGGTGCCAATCCTGCCTCAACAACCAAGAGTTTTATGCTCAATGCAACAAAGTTTACCTATGAAAAATATACCCACTACGCCGACTATTGTGGCAGTATTGCAAGTACAAGCGTTGCCAGTTGTATGCCAACCTCAAGTTTCACAGGTTGTAATGCAACAATCTCTTGTACCTACGACACAACCGCAATCACCAACTATTGGAATGACACAGGTTCAAATGGGGAACGCCAACCCCCATCTTTTTCAAATAGTTAGTACTAGACAACAGCCCATGGCTTCACAACCATGGCTGGTGCAATACCAACAACCGCAATTCCAGCAAGCTTACCAAGGATATGAGCAACAAGTATTTGCAAGTAATGGGCAGCCGTATCAACCATATCATAATCGTTATGCCCATCAACCGTACCAAAGTTACCAACATCAAATGCATTATGCTATTATGCAAAGACCAACTGCTCAAGCAATTCCATTTTATCTTGGGTATGCTCAACCAAGCCTGAATCAGCAGTTGCCTTTTGTGGCAACTTTAGAGTTACCATATCTAAGTCAACTAACGAACGATCCAATTGCCTACACCCCTTGGTGGTTGGCGATTCTGCATAAAATTCCATCTGATATTGCTAAATTTAATGGAAATATGGGCGAAGACCCGTCGAATCATGTGATGACCTTTCATCTATGGTGTTCATCAAACATTCTCAATGATGATTCGATCAGGCTTCGCCTCTTTCAGCGAACGCTAACTGGTCTAGCAACAAAGTGGTATATCGAATTTCCTAGAGCTTCGTTTGATAACTTCAGTACCCTAGCCACAACCTTTTTAACCCATTTTCAGTTACCTATAAGGTACAAAACAGGAACTGAGCTACTTACCAATTTCAAGCAAATGACGTCCACTCACATATCCGATCATATTCATGAATGGCGACATCGTCGTAGAATGGTAAAAACGTATGTTCCCGATTAGCCTGAATGGTTTATTAAGTCATTGTTACCTGCTATTACAGAAGATGTGGCAAAGGGAGGAGTCGTCACCGAAGAGCAAGTTATTGCTCGTGCACAATATCTAGACTTGATCTATACTCAGTCTGGCATGCTCTACGATAAAATCCCTGATGCTCCTAGACCAGAATTTTCCATTCCTCTGCCTCCTAAATCAAACAAAGACTCTCATGCCGGCGATGGCGTGATAGGTATGACAAGCACTAAAACCGTAAAGGCTACATCGAAAAAGGCCCGCACGGTTTCGAGTCAAAATGCAAATGAAGAACTTCTAGCCTTAGAAGTAAATGCCGTGTCGACAGACAAAGGCAAAGAACCCAAGCAACCAGGAGGCAAGAAGAAAAAACAAGGGAAGAAGAAAAACCAAGAGGACTCATCTCCTAGAAAATCTTCTACAAACCCTTCTGGGGATAAGAAACCAAAAACTCCATGTCATATATGTGACGAGGATCACTGGACCAAAGAATGTCCATATAAAGATGAACTTAAAAAATCCTTCAAAAGTTCAAAAACCTCAGTTGTATTGACTGATCCGTTTCCAAACCTAGGAACAAATCTGGTTGCTAGCGAAAATGCTTCCCCGTCCCAAGTGCTAATGTTGTCAGTTTCGAAGCAACTGAATGATGCTCTCATATCGACAAGGAGTAAATATTACGGGAATCCACAGACGTTGAACAACAAGGATAATGATCAACCTAGTAGTTCAACAACAACTTTGACCGAAGTTGTGCCACCCATCATTCCTGAATTAATAATAAAACCGCCAAAGGGAGTAGAATACAAATCGACGTTTAATCCTCATGCCCGAGCAACACAACACTATAATATAGTGGAGGATTTAGCCCAATCACCCTTTGCGATGTCGACTCTTGAGGTACTGCAAAATTGCCCCTCCCAAAAGTAGGCTTTATTATCAGCAATAGGTGGGATTGACCCAACGGATTCCAATTTTGTATCTTTCAATCACAAAGGATACAACCCTCAGTTACCAGCTCAACTAGCTTTCCTCATTCAAGTGAAAGCCCTCAACAAAACTGTTCATAGAACAATTATTGATGAGGGGGCATCCACACGTATCATGTCGATGAGTTGCTGGAAAACTCTAGGGTCTCCATCCTTGTCGTGATCATCGATGACATTAAAAGCATTTGATGGATGAACATACACCCCATATGGAATATTAAGTAACCTGCAAGTTGAATTGGGGGGAAAAACAGTAGAAATCGATGTTGAAGTCATCGACGGAAACCTCGATTACAACATCCTACTGGGAAGACCCTGGATGTATGCCATGGCAGCAGTTGTGTCGACCTACTTTAGGAAAATTGCATTTCCTTCCCAAGGAGGAATTACAATCATCGACCAACAAACTTTTCTCCCCAACAGTTTGCAAGTTACAGGAAGCATTCCGATGATCCATGGAAGCCCTAGCACGCTTCACAATATCGGAGTGGGCCTACTAAAGACCCCACATTAATGGGAACTTTTACCCTATCGCCTCCAACCAATTTGGCAAAAGTGGCTAACGTAGGAACCTGCAATATGATATCTTCCGTTCAAATGATGTCAAAAAACAATGTTAAAAAGGATCATCTGCAGGTATTGCCTCTAACCCCACTGGAAATATTTAGCAATCAATGTTTTCAGCATGGGAGGCAAACTCGCATCAATGCCCATCAAGCGTTTGGATAGATAGGTCTAAGGAATATGGCACCCCTTCAGATCCTTGGTCGCAAGTACATTCTATAGACTAAGGAATCATTCAATCGATGATGGTTGATGGGGCACCATGGGAAGATTACCACCATCATTCCCATCTTCTGAACTAGAAAGAAGATAATTCTAGCAGCCTACACCATCCTTTAGTATTGGACTTTCTGACAAATATTGTAAATACGGTGGATTCCGAGAGAAACCTATCCAATATCGAAGAGACTACTGCCATAAATATCTCAACCAAAATAGATGTTGTAGAGAATATTCATGTTGCCAAATCTTGTTCTTCTTCAGAACTGGAAATATATAGTGTTCTCTTTCGCGAGTTTAGAGATGTCATTGCTTGGTCATATGACGAAATGCTAGGTATTGACTCAAGCGTAGTTGAACATGAAATTAAGATGTATCTAGATGTCAAACCGGTATGACAATGGCTATGGTAGGTGCACTCCAAGAAAGTTGTTGCCATCAAGGCAGAAGTTGAAAAACTCCTCCATGTTGGTTTTATTTACCCCGTTCCTCTGACCGATTGGGTATCGAATATTGTTCCTATGATGAAAAAACAGGGAACGATTAGAGTGTGCATCGATTACAGGGATATAAATCAAAATTGTCCGAAAGACAACTACCCTACACCCTTTATTGACCAGATAATTGATGAATGCACCAGATGCGAAATCTTTTCATTTATGGATGGATTTTCCAGGTATAATCAAATAAATATCTTCCCACAAGACCAGTCAAAGACTGCATTCATTTTTCTGTGGGGCACATTCGCATATCGCAAGCTACCCTTTGGTTTAAAGAACGTAGGGGAAAATTTTCATAGAGCAATGAGCTATGCTTTCCATGACATCAAGAACATCGTTTAACCATATCTCGATGATCTTCCATCTCATTCGTGAAAGCGGAACGATCATCTGCGGCATTTGAGAGCGATATTTCTACGCTGCCAACACTACAAGATACGACTCAATCCGCACAAATATGTGTTTTTGTCAGTTCTAATCGTTTACTTGGCTACGTGGTCTCAAAGGATGGGATTCACCTCGACCCATGCAAGGTTCAGGCAATCATCGATTTGCGTCCACCTTCAAACTTGCTTCAGATTTAGAAACTCCAAGGGAAAGAAAACTTCCTTAGGAGGTTCATTCCAAGTTACGCCGAACTAGCTAAAGGTTATACTTGTCTATTGAAAAAAGAAGTACCCTTCGTTTGGGATCAGGTTGTGCAAGCTTCCTTTGATGCTTTAAAGCAATCTCTAATACAAGCGTCATTAATGTATGCTCTTGATTATCAAAAATACTTTAACCTATATCTGGTTGTAGCAGATACCACCATAGCGATGGTTTTAGTTCAAGAAGACAATGGAATTGAACATCCTATATATTATTTAAGCCGAAACTTAAATGATACGGAAATGAAATACTCCTACGTTGAAAAGCTCACCCTAGCAACTGTTCAAGCGATACAGAGATTTCGACACTACGTCCTCTTCAGAAAAACTACCATTTTATCAGATTGCAACCCCATGACTTATATATTGTCGCGACAATTTCTGGGGGGCAAGTATTCAAAATGGATAGTAATTCTACAAGAGTTTGATCTAGAATTCAAAAAAATCCAAATCAAAGAAAGCCCTGGTATTCACGGAGTTACCATGTGATCTCGCATCGTCGTCCAACGATGCAACATCCGAAGAAACAATCGTGGATGAAAATTTGTTTCTAATATCTTCAAGCAATCTGTGGTACGGAGATATAATCATCTATCTCCAGACACAAACATATAGGTCTAATACCCCACGCTCCGAACAACGACGTATTCAATACCAAGCGAAAGACTACGTGATTGTCGGTGATACCCTTTACCGTCACGGTATCGAAATAGTTCTGCAGAGGTGCCTCACCCATGAGGAGGCTGAAAAAGTCCTAAATGATTTTCATTCAGGCGCATGTGGGGGGCATCAATCTGGTTATGCTATGGTGCAAAAAAATTTGTGAGCAGGATACTTCTGGCCAACAATGTTCAAAGATTGCATAACCGCAATTAGAAGTTGCCATGCTTGCCAAATTTTTGATAGCAAATCCAGAAGACCACCCACACTGCTGCAACCAGTATTTGTTCTTGGTCCATTCACCAAATAGGGCATAGATTTCATGACATGTAACCCCACCTCGGACGGGGGCCATGGGTATATCATAGTCACGGTAGACTATACTACCAAATGGGTCGAGGCGATGCCTACATTAAACAACAGCGGTGAAACGACTGACCTTTTCTTTTTTAATCATGTATTCTCTACATTCAGCGTTCCACAGGCCATAGTCACAGATCATGGATCACATTTTCGCAATCACATGATGGTTGAGTTGGCTACCAAATTAGGACTATCCCACAACAGCTATACTCTGTACTATGCGCAAGCTAACGGAAAGGTTGAGGCGATCAACAAGGGCCTGAAGCACATGCTGCGAAGGATGATCGGAGTCCACAAACGAAGTTGGCACCTGATCCTGTACTCGGCCTTGTGGGCAAACCGGACATCGATAAGAAATGCAACCGGGTTTACACCTTTCCAAATTGTGTACGATCTGGAAGCAATCTTACCTATTCAATGTGAAATCTCGTCCCTCAAACTCGCAATCGACCTTCTCCCCAGAACCTCAGAAGAAGAGGCTCGTTTCTTGGAACTAATCCAATTGGATGAAACCCATTGTGATGCAGCTTCGGCTAACAAAGCTCATAAGAAACAAGTCAAAGCACAGTTCGACAAAAATGTCAAACCTCGTGTCTTCTCAGAAGGTGACCTGGTCTTACTTTACGACAAGGAATCCATTAAGTTGGGAGCAGGGAAATTCAAATTGTTATGGATGGGTCCCTATATTGTTAAGTGTGTATTAGCAAAAGGAGCCTATGAGTTGATAGACTATGATGGGATTCCACTGGCGCAACCTCGCAACGGGTTGTACCTCAAGCATTACTATGCATAATTCCGCGTAGTAAATCCTCATGCTTTTGTTACATTTTTGTTTTTTCCAAGAGCATTTATTTTGGTTAGGTAATCCACTTTTTTACATTTGTTGTAGATGTTGAAGCTATTGGAATCATTCGTTGGATATGCCGACAGAGCAAGTCATAGTTCGCGGAACCTGTCTTCTGCGGCATGGGCCATTTTCGATCCCAGTGGAAAGTTAGTAAGTTTTAGAGGGGTATGTATTGGTCGGGCAACGAATAATATCGCTGAATACAACACATTGATAGAACTCCTCTTTGATGCCATCACACATGGCATATGCCGACTTGTTGTTAGGCTAGACTCACAACTCGTCATTCTACAACTCACCGGCATCTATTCTGTACGGAATCTAGCTATCTATCGCATGTTCCTAAGAGTTAGAATTTTGGAAAGACAGTTCAATTTCATTCAATATCAACATATTTCCAGAAGTTTAAACACATTGACAGACTCATTGGAAAATTATGTGTTAGATAGACATTTACGAAATTTATAAAAAGAAGCATCACATCAATATATGCAACAGGATCATGTAACTTAACCAAAATAAAGCTCCGAAAATCAAAAATATATACATAACTGTTTATAGTTTATACATAATGTTCTGTAACCAAGACAAAATTAGTCAAATGACCCAAAACTCAAAAGGCTAGGGGGCACCCTAGTCTAATCATGCTGGTGATAACAAGTCACCGCCTGTGTAATCATGTGTAAAAGCCTAGTCCATCGACTCGGCACTCCAGTAGTATGTCGCTGCAACTGCAGGGGCAGCTCGTCGGTCCTCACATCCAGGATACCAAGGGTAAGACCCTCGATCTGGTCCTGTAGTGCTGAAAGAGTCTCGACCATGTTAAGGTCGCGAAGGATGGCCCTCCCCACAGCCTCTCCTGCTGGAGCGGCCGTTGGGTCTCTGCAGCGTACTACCTGTCGAACTGGTCCAATATCTGCATGAGCACATGAGTTTTGATTAGTATTGGTCAAGAAAACATAAGAAAATTATAAAGAACAATGAACAGATCTATGGTCAGAAGACTTAGCCATAGCACCCCACTATGCGCCGGCCGGTAGCACCAAATCTGGGTCACCCTGGAAATCCATGCCAACATATGGAAACTTAGCATAGACCATCTCCTGACGATCAAACCACTCGAAGAAAGTATTAGAAAAAGAAATCTGAGGCTGGACAACATGCCGAGATATGAGGTCAACCCATCTCTGCATCTGTGGTTTAGTCGGTGGAGGTAGGCCAAGTGAGATGTACTATGGCTGCATCAGTGGGATTCTCTCCAAAACGAAAGCGGTCAAAATAGAACCATAGCTGAAGTTCTTGGATCTTCCACTTTTCACCTTGGTCAATTGTTTTTTCATCATAGAGAGCACTGCATCACACCAGTTGAACACCTTCGGTTCAAGGCATTCCAAAGCATAATGCATGTAAGACCTGTTAGCTATGTGAAGAGCAGAACTACCAGCCAGTCGAGCAAAAGTGAACAAAATGGTCCACAAGGGTCGGTCAGTGACATCTCGGATATTGATCTTGCCGTCCGTACTCGACTGAGATCCCTCTCTGCAGTGCCGACGAATATACTCCCTCACGGACTCACCCCCACGGGCAAAGCCCGATAATGAGAGAGGGGCACCATGCCTCGATAAACCGGTCAGAAAATAGATGTCCACGACAGTCAAGGGGATTGATTTGCCCCTAATTTGGAACACCTAG
The DNA here is from genome assembly GCA_000404065.3 of Pinus taeda. Classification (NCBI taxonomy): domain Eukaryota; kingdom Viridiplantae; phylum Streptophyta; class Pinopsida; order Pinales; family Pinaceae; genus Pinus; species Pinus taeda. The sequence continues at coordinate 114,498 of APFE030911171.1, read as the reverse complement.
TTGATAGGATCCTGGGCATTGAGGAAATATTGCAACAAGCTGATTTGTTGCCTCATGCTAGAGATACGGAAAAACTTCAACAAGGCACAGTTCCGCAATGTAGCTATTGTGCCCTGATCATGTAAAGCAACAATGTTCTCTTCTTCATGCTCACATTCTTGCCATGTAACAACCATTTTGCTCCAATGAATCTCTGAAAAACAAACAAGAGAAGAGTCAGGATCTTCATTTGGTAAAAAACAGGCAAAAATCTATGAGAAATTTGTGCAAAAAGTTTCCTCCTTGCGCCCATTACACCCCAGTAAGTGTACTGGGAGCGATGCATACTAACTAGTCAGTGAGAAGGCCAGTATGCATCACACCTTTCGATTAAGGAAGGGTGCGATGGTGCCAGGGTGAGTTGTTCAAACCCCAGAGGCTCAGCAAAGTAAGAAAACAGGCTTAGAATTCAAAAAGAAAAGAATGCAATTGAAGAGCACAAGTTTATCTCCTACCTGGTCCAAACGGCGTCAAGAATCGTCCACAGAATCTCCCGGAATCAGCTGGTGAAAATCGGGGGGGAAAGCACCTCCAGAGCTCCAACAAACCAAGTTCAAATGAAATGGTAAAATGAGAGGTAAAAGTCACTTTTAATTTACCATTCATGTAATTCGAGTAAAATATTAGTGTTCTTAACTCATTTATCAAGCATATGTTTTCATTTCTAATTGGTTTGATGAAGCAAATGAACAGGTAGTACAATCTTTGAAAGAACAAAATGCTAATGGTGAATCAAAGACTCAATGACCATTATCACGAGCAGTTTTAGCACATAGTTCAAGCTCGTTAAAAAATAAACATAGGTCATGAGAAAATGTTTCCCCCAGAGTTTAAGCTCATTAAAAAATTAACCGGTAAATAACCATTGTGAATGCCTTATCGCCAGCTTTTGAGCCTTGGTCATGTTCTCATCATCACCTCCACTTTGTTTTTAGCCGATCATTCACCTCCATATGATTGTTTACCCCTTCGAGGAACACCTGCGAAGAGTGATTCTATTAGCCATCCTTGTGACATTGCCGTGATTGGAAAATTCCAAACCTTACCTGGAATCAGCTACTACCCAAAATCATCACTCGTTCCTCGAAAATGAGTCTCCTTTAAGCTCTTTTCAACTGACTCGTAAAATATGAAAAGAATGCTGAGCGATTAGCCTCTTCGGCTCGTTAAAGTCATCATAAGTGCTATCCCTCCTCTAGATTTTAATCTTTTTGGACCTGAGGGATTATTACACAAAAAGATCGAACGCTTGTCTTGTTCGGCTCGTTAAAACTATTGAAAATTCATCCCTTTCATATTATTTTATGCTTTTTCAGACTTAAGGGATTATATGAAGAAAAAGAATCTTTAGAGACTCCTTTCCATCCCTTTCAAACTCTCTAAAATTGAAAATGACCGAGTTATCTTTGTCGTTAAACTTGTTAAAACCAAATAGTGACAAACTCGTCCAAGTGAACGAGAACGAGTTTCACTATCGCTAGGCTTGCTAAAATATAGTGATAGGTTTGCCCGAAGGGAGGATTATAGAACAAGCATATGTTATCCTCCTCAAGCTTGACAAAAATAGAGAGGTACTGGTCAACAATGACTGGGGAAAATTGAGAAGAAAACTTGAAAAAGCTTTATTGGTAGCAAGTCGCTCTTGAACATGACACTTTCCTTCCGCATCCAAGCCGGGTTGGGTTGTTCCGTTCACTGGTCATCACCATTGGTTCATCACACCATCCATCTTTGGGGTTAACGCTACCAATCCATCGTCAGTGTCGTCGATGTGTTCAATAGAAGTCATTCAAACAATTCGCCTGTGTCTCACCCACTGCAATACACTCATGCTCCATTCTTTCATGACCGCCACCCTGAACCCTGTATCGTCAGATTGTTTTCACCTCCAAAATCATTTGCTTCGTTCTGTGTCATAGATGTGGGATTCATTAAGGCCCTCCTATGATGGGTCACTCCTTGTCGACATCAGCTCATTATCCAAGAAGTTGACCTAGGGACAACCCTTTCAATACTTTGAAGCTTGCATGCCTCAATGGCAAGTTTCTCACTTTCGGCAACAGGTTTACATTAATGGCCTTCGACCGAGAGATTTTTGTGTGGTGTTCGACGCCAAGTCCTTTTTCACACCACGTAAATTATATTGTAGTACCTTGAGGGTCATTGTCATTATTGGTGATTCCTCTTGCGCTTGTTAACAACTTACATCATTGGCTGGTAATCAGGCAATGTCTTTCCATGTTCGACTCCAAAACATTTTTCACATGG
>APFE030911171.1:96413-111656 GCA_000404065.3 Pinus taeda | reverse complement strand
CCACTCTTATCTATTTTCATAAAGGAAAGAGAAAGTAGACTTTACTTGTTTGTTTCTAAGATAGCTACCAGTCTTAGTGGGAATAGCAGCATCCGAGTGGACACTATTCCCGGTAACACGGACACTATGCTGGAGATGCTAATGCACATAAAATCCTATGCGTAGGCTATTACTGGCCCACATTATTCAAAAACTTGCATAACTACGTAAGGAAATGCCAAGATTGTCAAACCGCGGTTGGGAGACAAAAGAAACCATCATTGCCGCTATAGCCAATCAACATTGAACAACCTTTTGATCAATGGGGATTGGACATAATACGTGAGATCGTTCCTCATTCCTCTAAACAACATAGATATATCCTTATAGCAACAGATTACTTTACTAAATGGGTAGAAGCAGTTCCTCTCAAGATGGCTAACGCTGAACACATCCTCGAATTCATAGATTAGTTCATAATCACTAGGTTTGGGTTGCCTCCTGCTTTAATGTTTGATAATGCTTCATATTTTTCTGGTAATGCTATGACTGAATTTACACTCAAAAGGGTTTTCAATCTTAAATACTCTGCCAATTATTACCCACAGGGGAATGGGTTAGCTGAATCTACAAATAAAAACTTAATCAGAATTATTAAGCAAACCATTGATCAAAATCACAAGAATTGGCATAAGTCTTTAATATATGCTTTATGGGCAGATCGAATAATGCAGAAAGCCTCAATTGGCACTTCTCCCTTTAATTTAATTTATGGGAAAGAAGTGGTTCTTCCAACTCATTTAGCAATTCCCTCTTTGGCCTTAGTTCAATATATTGATGAAACACCAACTTCTTCATTACAACTAAGGCAACTGGAAATAATTAAGTTAGAAGAACAATGAGAACAGGCCAAAATAACTCATGCTCATCACCAAGCATTAGTAAAAGCTTCCTTTGATTCAAACATGATATCCAGAAAAGACTTTTAGATGGGAGACCTAGTTTTAAAATGGGACAAGGCTCATGAGGAAAAAGGGAAACATACGAAATTTCAATGAATGTGGCTTGGCCCTTTCCAAATCATAGAAGTCATAGGTCCATCCACTTTCATGTTACAGGGTTTGACAGAAAAAAGAGATTCTTTACCTGTTAACAGATAGATCGTAAAAAAATATTTTCCATAGGAGATCACTCTTCTATTTTGTAGATTAGTATTTATTTCCATAATAAAACCAGTTGTAAATGGTTGCATTTGGGATTTACGAAAAAGACACAAATTCTCTTTTAGATTTTGTTTTTTCACTTGTATAAATAGAATTCTTTCTAGAAAATTGATCGTTATTATTAAAAGATGCAGTTAAAGGCTCTAGGCCTAGAAATGATACTAGTTTTAACCTTGTGAATTTTGATGAAAAGTGACCTTTAGTGGGAAACTTTTTTGTATCAGTCCTATGAAAGGCATCAATAACAAAACGAAGATTCTCTATAGAAAAGCTCTTTCCAAAAGTCTACCATTGTCGTCCAGAGCTATCTTAAGGAAACAATGACTTCCTCCCCACCTAGGGAATTACAGTCTTCAGGGAATAATCCAATGATACACTTTAACTTAAAGAGTAAGAGGTCTCATGACGAGCCAAATTATCATGATCATAGATATTATAGCTTGTTGACTTTGCCAATACTGCATACCACAACAGGGCAGTAACTCAAGATTGTTGCAATCAAAAGACAAGGGGTCTCATCATGAGCCAGCTTGTTCAACAAAGTTATGAATCAAGTGAATGGCACTATCATAAATTGGCTATCAAACCAAGACATTGTTCTTTAAGGGTAAAAAGAAAATGAAAACAATAAGTGTCGATATGGATTTCTCTTTGAAAGTTGTATATTTCTCTAAGTAGGATACAGGATCATTGCTGGGTAACAGGTAACCCTGTCAAGGCTATAAACGCCTGCTGGCAGCAGAGGCTCTACCTATGACAAATGAGCATATTTAAAACTGATTTACAGAGAAAGCTTTGTTTTTATCTTTATAAGCCAAGTAGTGACTGATGTAGATACAAGGACTAGCTTGAGGGAGCAAATAATCAAAGTTAAAATTAGAAGAAACGAAATATCATTGATAGGTAAAAGCATAATGCACTTTGTCTTTCTATAATAAAGTTTGATTTTCTGGAAAATTTTCTGTTTTGGAAGTTTAGAAAATTCAAAAGAAAAGTAGAGATAACTGGTTCTTCCAAGTGAATTGCCAATTGTTGTGGCCAGCAACAACCCCCCTTCTTATTTAGTGTTATTACTAATACTAAATAAGTGGGGACCCTCAGTCAAAAAATTTAAAAATCAATTAGTGCTTGTATTTCCTTTTTTCAATAAAACTTAACATATAAACATAGGAGAATACCCTTGAAAAATCTAAAAAGCTTAAGTTTTATGATAAGGTAAGATAAAATCACTCCTTAAGAAATATCGCATTGCAAAAAAGATAATGGATACCTCCTTACAAGCAGAATTCTAAGAGTGTGAGATAGTGATGCGAAACTTCATCGCATCGCATGCATCAAAGGCCACTTACGCTGAAAAACCTCAAACTGCCGATATGCGATGGCACATATCGCAAATCGCATTTCACGGAAAACACATTAACGGATGATTGTCATATGCTAAGTTCCGGCGATATTGCGATATTGTGATATTGTGACACACGATACTGTGATTAAGCGATAAAGCGATATTGTGATGTTGCGACCTGCGACACAGCGATTTGTGATATTGCGAAGCAAATCACAAAATCACTTCATTGCAGATCTTTTGGGCTCATTGTTCAAAAAAGTATTTTCCATAAATCGAGACTTGGTTATGCACTTTAATGCTAATTAATGAGTTAGTTTCCAATTGTTAATGAAATATGGTTTTGTGCTGATCGAAGATCCATTTCACATAAGGTGGTATATTTTATATGTCTTCGACATTTAAAGCTTTCCTGTCACCTTTCCTTATCATTATTCTCACTTCACTTGTAAACTACAGGAACGAAGAACAGAGAAATACACAAAGCAGTATTCAGGATATTATGGGAAAGAAAGGCAAAGCTCCGAGTTTTGAAGACAAAGAAATGACGCCCTTGTATATAGACACCACCTATAATAGGGATGCTGGTATTACCACTTGGGAAGGCATGTATAGTCTACTTGAGGAAGAGAATCCCAAAAGGATGGAGGTTACAGCTACTGCAGACTCACATGGGCCTTCTGAGGGATCAGTTATAGATCTAGCTTGCTTATTCTTGCACCGGATAGTGGCAAGGCCAAAAATTCTTCCATACATAGACATGGTTAAATGGGTACTGGACAGCACTGACATAAACAACGGAAAATTTAAGACTCAAGGTCAAGGACTCATTGGTTCGTTCACTCCACAAGATTTGAGGCTCATGTATCATTTACCAGAGCCACAGGCGACTTATAACAAACAATTCATAGAGAAGTTTGCTAAAGAAAATGAAGACCTGGTAGAATGCACCAAAGACTAGTCAAGGAGGGATGAACCACTAAAAAAGGATAAACATGGTATGTATAGTACTGGTTCTCTCACCTCCCCGTATTGCTTTGCTACTGCTATGCTCTATATACTTTATGGGAAGCCAGACATTAACAAATTTTCATCTGAATGGCTACCATTATTGGATGCCGCCATTAATGCTACTATTGTGGATTGGGCTAAAATATTTTCTGACAACTTAGCCACAGCCATTTTAAATTACCAGTCCCAAAGAACTATTTCTTAGAGAATTAATCCCCCTTTCTACTTATCTGCATATGTGATGGATGCAATCTGTTATATTTCCAAGTTTCCTTTGATGGGTTGGAAATGGACGACTCAAGACCCTTTACCCATTCATATTTATCATAAAGAATTGTAGGATTTTAAGTTCACTCCGTATTTCTACAAGATTTGTCATGGAATCATGTTGCCCCTATACAAAATGTAGTATGATAAGGATGCTCCAAGATTTTCTCCTGAAGCAGAGGTAGATATACTCCCTGTCACGAGATGGTTCAGAGACGAACTGTTTACATATGTCAGAGTATTCAGAAGTCTCACTTCCCCTCATGTCTTACCTTTATATGTTCCTGATAAACTCATGGCACGAGAAATTTCTTATCAAACCTGTGGGGAAGGGGGTTTGACTAAAGATTTGAAGGACAAAAAGAAGGCTATTTGGCCACAATTCCCTGTAGCCTATGGGGCCTTTTCACTATTTGATGTAGGCCATGCATTCAAAGAAGTAAACAAAATAACATGTCTACAATTGTTCAAATTTCCAGGAAGACCGTCCGACCCTCATGATATTGTTAAGAATTTCACTATTGTAGTCAAAATAAAGGTGTTTTCTAAAGAAGATGATCTTTTTGATGACATGTTCCAACAGAAAAGTACGCTTAAAGAAGTTTTTCATTCGGCTCAAATGTGATTCCCTCCAGCAAGATTTCAAGAGTTCAAAATATACAGGGAAAGGAGGTTAGCTAATATCCCTTTGGAAAAATTACGCTTGGAACCCGTAAGGGAACCAACTCCAAGTATTAGTCTCAGTGGAAGTTCAGGCACAGATAGATCTAAATCAAAGTCTGGGAAAGAAACATCAGAACATTCTAAGAAGTCCGAAAGTGTCAATGATAAAAGCGAGGGGTCAGTAAGGGATACTGCCCAATCAAAAGAGCTCCCATAACAACAAGTTTTGACCTCTCCACAGATAGATCCTCCCCCTCTCATCGTTCAGCCACCATCCGTCAGAACTGAGCTAGATAAATAATGGGAGACCTTTAATGATTTAATCAATATTGAAGGAAAGAGCATAAAGACACCTGTGAGTAATGTATAGGCAACAAAAGATATAGTCACAGGAACAATCAACAATGTCTCAGAAATGGAACATATTCCCATTACCTCGTCCTCTGAACTTATGCTCAAGATAGAGGAGATTCCTCCTCTTGATGTATTTTATAGTCCACAACACAAGGTAGTAGTGAGAAGACAAAGGAAGAAAGGAAAATTGGAAAACGTGCTCTCTCATGACGCAGAGGAATTAGACATCCTATGGAAAGATCCTACCACCAATCCCACTAAAAATCTCACCAAATTATCTCAGATTGTAGGAGCACATGCCTCTGCGACCATTGATACAGAATCTGAGATACAACAACTACTGAAAGAGAAGGAAGACCAGATACAAGTTTTGCAGCAACAGTTGCAACAAGCCAACACCAACAACAAAGCACAAAAATAGATTGAAAGATTACAGCAGGACTTCCAACAAATGTAGATAGGCTACCAGAATAGTTTGGCTGAAAGAGAAAAAAAATTACAGGATATGCAAGAAATGCACAAGGATGATCCTAAGCTTACAGAATTCATCACAGAATCCATTTCCTTAAATGATCAACTACTGCAGCAACAGGAAACATTGTGCCAAAGAATAAAATAGTGGAACTCTTATTGCGAAATAAGCAATAAAATCACTAATCAAGTCGTGGACTTGCGACATGATTATGATTTAATTAATAAAAGAGTTACTGAATATTTGTCTTGGAAGAAACAGAGGAGGTAAAAAGAGCAGGCGCACCAATAATCAACGACAATCACAAAGAAATGCTCTTTAACAAATGGGATGCACAAATCAGGAAAGCAAAGCAAGCAACAGAAGAAGCAGCCACAACAGAAAAACAACATTATTGACTGCATAAATGAAAATTTGCATAGGGCAAATCTGATCTCAGAAACCACTCCAGGGTATCTACCAAATACACAGCAATTGCAGATAGGCTGGAGACAGAAGGCTCAAGAAAAGGAAGAATCAATCAAGAGATTAACTAAGTTGAATTGGGATTCTTATTGGGCACATTTGGTAAAACCACACAATTAGTGCATGACTCTCAAATGTGTCATTAATTTTGCCTAGAAGATGGTGCCAGCTCTTGCCGATTCCATTTTCATTGGACAGTTAAAATCGGAAGTTGGTCAGCCGACTCTTCTCAAGCAAATGCTGAACGCTTGCGATTTCAAGGAACAGATACAAAAATAGTTAGTTGTTAGTTTTAGTGGTAGATTCAATATTAGTATTAATTTTGCTTTATTTTTTCCTGAAAGAAGGATGGTCATTTAAACCATATCCTACATTTTTGTAATAATTTTTTTTTAGATTTAGTTAGTAGTATTTAAACCCTTCTCATGCATTTAGAGAAGGGTCCTAAAATTTGTCAAAAGCTTGTCCTCAGAACATGCACTTTTGTACCCTCCGAGGAGGTTTTGATGAATGAATGGAACAAGATTTATTGATATATGCATTTAATATCTACTACGAATGTTGCACTTCTGTACTCTTAGTGGATGTTGGATTAAGAAGAGATAAATCATTATCGCTTGAAGCTGATGAGTAGAACTAGTTATAAATGGTACTTCTATCTCTTAACTATTTCTGCCTTTGTGTTAAAGTGATATTTATGTTCAGTTGTTTATATATTGATGCATGAATGCTTGAATTATCATTTGGCACTTCTGTACGATGATAGCTATTTATTTATGCTTAAATATATGAGTAGCTTATTATGCAATATGTTTTTCACAACTGTGTCGTCTAATTTTTTATACTAAGTGGTTTATTTCTATTGAATTCTTTTCTCATAACAGTTGAATGATATTTATTACCAATTGTTATTTGAAATCATTTTAGATCGCATAACAGAAGGATTTCATCTCGGGTTATTGTAGAATTAGATATTTCTGTTTATTAGAATACAATTACATGTCATTAGATTAGAGTTAGAATAAAAGCATTTCACTTAGGAACTTTTAGAAAGGAAATATCAAATCTCAACACACACACACATAAATTGGGAAACTGGTCCCATATCCCCAGTCGGACCCACTATACGAAATCGAAAAGGAGCTCCTAACCAAGGTCCGGACTGGGTGGGTATCCCCCTTGTTGTAGACCCGATTTTTGGGGCTTCAACAGGCTACAATAGAAGATCACCCCACCTCACTCCTGGAGGTATATCTACGAACATCGAAAAATCTTCCTCCAACCAGGAAGAAAGCATATTTATCTCAACATGTGCTATTGCCTGGTCCTTCTTCTCCTAGCTTTCCTTCTTTTTGAGAGGACATTGTGTACTATAGTGGCCAAACTCACCACAACTAAAGCACTTGACCCTAGATAGGTCCTTCTTCTTCTTCTTCTTCTGCTCCCCTTGCCCCTAATTAAGACCTTTTGATGATAGGGCCACATTCTCCTCTTCCTTCACACCCCTCAATCTACTTCTATTGCTACTGCTGGTGGAGCTCTTAAGAAAATCTTGGCCCATTTCGTCTTGCTGCAAATAGGCCCACATCTTGTCCCATATAGGTAGTGTGTCTTTGCCCAATATACTTTGGATGAATACTTGCCAATCCTCCAAGATACTATTTAGTGCCAATTGTACTAGCTCTAATGGTTGAGGTGTTGCCCCAATAGCTACAAGCAGATCTCGAACCTCCTAAATCCTGATAAGGAAGTGAACTATGTCTTCTCCCTTCTACATCCTTATGCATCTGAGCTCTTCTTCTAGGAAAGTCATCGACTGCTCAGAAGTACTTTGATATATCATGGAGAGAGTTGCCAGTGTTTCTCTAGTTGTAGCTTTGTTTGTCAAATGTGAGATTTTATGATCTTGGACTACATCTAATATCAAACGCTTTGACCTTTCCATCTCCTTCATGTATTCTTTGAGTTGATCTGCGTCTTGGGGAACTGCCACCACATTATCTGTGCAGGCTTTCAGGCCATATTCATCTAGAAGGAAGGACATCATATCCTTCCATATGAAATAGTGGGAAGCTCCATCCAATCTATCCTCATCTCTAAGCCCCATTCTGGCCATCTATGATCAAGTTGAAAACTCCCTATTTTCCTATGCTTGGATGCTACTCTTCTACTTGAACTTGCTTCTAAAATGTGCAGATCTACTAGTAGCTACTGGCAATCTGCCTAGAAAAATTGAACTTTTGAGACTCGAAGTTCTTTGAGATAAATTTTCCCTCTATTGTGTGTGATTTTCTCTTCCAATTGGCATTGTTTCTACTACTGCAAAATCTTCTACATCCAACCAAGGAATCTGCTCAGTAAAAATCTTATTTTTTGCTTCTCCCTTTAACTATTGGAATTACTAACCCGAGCAACCTGACTTTTCTGCAACTGAAAATCGAATTCCTTCCCCAGTAATTCGACCTTCTTATTTGAGCACTGTGCTTCCTCTAATAATTTTTCCCTACTACTCCCTCTAAGCAGAATTTTTTTTTCCGTTGCTTATGAGCTTCTCAGATGATCACTCACACTCTAATACCATGTGAAAATTCCATCTATCACAACAACTAGAAAGTATTTTTCTAATTGTTAATTTATTTAACAATTTATCTGTTGTCTGCTATGACAAATACCAAATAATTCACACTATGATTTTCACAATCAAACTACAGAATAAAATAGTGTTGGAAAATGAGAAAATCTAGCGCACACACACATAAAATTTACACAGTTATTTTTGGACAAATATCCCTAGAAAAACAAAACTTGGGAAAATCGATGCAATATATGAGGGTTTTATTATTATTCAGCGTTGAATTCTGGGCATAATCTATGGATTGCCAACTAGAAGTCCAAAGAAAAATAATGTATGGCCAAAATTATGTAAGGGAATTTCCCTTCTTCCACAAGCAACATCAACACAACTTTCCTTTAGAAAACTCTTCCTCGAGGACCCTCTAAGTGGTGTTTTCATAGATCCTTGGAGGTATAAGCAAGAAACTACCTCTGATGAAGTCACTCTTCTTATCATTGTTAAGGAAATTGATTCACCATCCATATAAAATACTTTCCCAACCTCTAGAAGCTGAAATCAATTTTTCCTCTAGCCAAATCAAATTGCTCTTCTAAAGCAACTGTGTAGTCCTTTGCATTGCCTCACTAGGAATAACTTAGCCTCTTATTGACACCTCGCTGGATCTATAAAAAATTCTCCTGGTCACTGTCTCTACCCCTCACTATCTCTACTTAAATATTTGGCTCTCCAACTACTCTCGCTCTCTAGAAATTGATCTGCCAAGGAAATCGAACTGCAGAAGTGTCTTCTCCAAGCGCCCATCGAATTCTTCTTATAATTCTCTGTTGGAGCACCAACGACCAATATTAAAACTTAATCAAGGGCTAGGATCATCTTAAAGTCGAGCCATGTGATTTTCTAGATAATTCTCACCTTGACTTAATTGATTATGATTAATTAAGCAGTTTTCCTAAGTTTAGACTTAGGAAACATTAAAATATAGGTTAATAATCTAATTAAGTTACTTTTAGCTATAATTTCTAGAAACAATTTCTGGGTTTTAGATATCTCATATATTCTAGCCTCTCCACAAAATTTCGTGTCTAGAACACAATTGATGCTATAGAAATTAACACTCCCTCTTAGCAAGGATTGTGTTCTCCCTAGTGTTGCACATCCTGCCATAACACCATGTCTCTGTATCACCTCATGTCAAAATATTGATACTTCCCACTAACTATTGTGCAACTCTGAAGTTTCATTTTTGCTGCTACTAACACTGCTATACTATTTCTAACTCTGCATATGCACTGCAACTCCCTCTCATTTGTTGATGCTGCAACTGCACATACTGTGGCTGAGAAGCATCCAAAATATTGAATCATCTGTGTTCAGTGTGATGCATTTATCTCCTGAGTCTTAACTGCTACTAGCCTCAGCATTGTGACTCAATAATATGCATTGTTTCTAACTCTATATTGAGCTACCTGCTCTGTTGTCAACACTGCATTGTGCTCCTCAACATCTAACTACTTCTACTCTTCCATTGTCACTCTGGTACTGACTACATCAACTGCCGTTGATCCATCCTACTATTGAATAGTGTGGGATGGTATCCAAGTAATGATCCATGAGGTGAACTTCTCAAATACCTTTCCCAATATCTATGGCACTCTAGGACTACAACAACAAATCACTCCACCTCATTCTTTGAGGTAAATCTGCGAACATCAAAAAATATTCCTCCAACCAGTAGGATAGCCTACCTATCATAGCATGTGTTGCTTCCTGGTCTTGCCTCTCCTACTTTTCCTTCTTTTTGAAAGGACATTGGGTATTGTAGTGGCCAAACTTGCCACATCTGAAGCACTTTTACTTAGATAGGTCCTTCTTCTTCTTCTTCTTCTACTCCCCCTGCCCCTAATTGGGACCCTTGGATGTTAGGGACACATTCTCCTCTTCCTCCACGCCATTTCATCCACTGCTACCATCATCGTTGATGGAGCTATTAAGTAAAGCTTGCATCATTTCCTCCTGCTACAAATTGGCCCACATCATGTCCCATATAGGTAGCGTGTCTCTACCCTATATACTTTGGGCAAAGACTTTCCAATCCTCCAAGACACTATTTAGTGCCAACTGTACTAGCCTGATGGTTGAGGCATGCCCCAATAGATGCAAGCTAATCTGGGACCTCCTGAATCTAGATGACGAAGGGATCTATGCCTTCTCCCTTCTCCACCCTTATGCATTTGAGCTTTTCTTCTAAGAACATCTTCGGCTGCTTGGAAGTAATCTGATATAGCATGGAGAGAGCTACCCACATTTCTCTAGTTGTACCTTTTTCTGCCAAATGTGAGCCTATATGATCTCAGACTCAATCCAAGATCAATCACTTCACACATTCCATATTATTCCTGTATTCTTTGAGTTGATTCGCATTGTTGGGAACTCCCACCAAATTATCTTTTAGGCTTTCAGGCCATATTCATCTTGAAGGAAGGACATACAAGCCTTCCATATGACGTAGTTGGAAGCTCCATCCATCCTATCCTGATCTCTAAGCCCCATTGTGGCCATCTTTGAACAAGTTGAAAAATCCCTCTTTTCCTCTTCTTGGTTGATTCTCTACTAATTGTGCTTCCTTCTGTAATGTGTAAATCTACTAGCTGTTACTTCCAATCTGCCTGGAAAAATCAAACTTCTGAGATTCTAAGTTTCCTGAGAGAAATTTTCCCTCTATTTTGTGTTATTTTCTCTTCCACCCAGTGTTGGTTCTGCTTCTACAAAACCTTCTGCATCCAACCAAGGAATCTTCTTAGTGAAGATCTGAGTTTTTGCTGCTCCCTCTCGCTATTGGAATTACTAACTTGGACAACCAAAATTTTTTACAACCCTACAACTGAAAATCAAATTCCTTTCCAAGAAATTTGGTCTGCCTATCTGAGCACTACACTTCCTCTAATAATTTTTCCTTGTTGCTCCCTCTGACCAACAAAATTGTTTCCTTCACTTCTTATCTTCCTGGATGATCACTCACGCTTTGATACCATGTGAAAATTTCATCTATCACAACAACTAGAGATTATTTTTCTAATTGTTAATTTATTTAAAAATTTATCTGTTGTCTTCTATGGTAAATTCCAAATAGTTCAGACTTTGACTTTCACAAATAAATTGCAAAAGAAAATAGTGCTAGAAACTATGAAAATCCAGCGCACACATACATAAATTTTATACAGTTATTTTTGAACAAATGTCCCCGAAAAAACCCAACTTACGAAAATCGGTACAGCAGATGAGGGTTTTATTATTATGCAATAGTTAATTTTGAGTACAATCTATGGATGCCTAATTGAAAATCCAAACAACAAGAAACTCTAGCAAAAATTATTCAAGGGAATTACCCTTCTTCCACAAGCAACCTCGACACAACTTTACTTCATAAAACCCATCCTCATGGACCATCTACGTCAGCTTTTGCGTATTGATTTCGTAGATCCTTGGACTTCTAAGACAAAAATTGACTCTAACGAAGTTGTTCTTCCTATATCTTCTAAGGAAACTAATTCTCTGGCCCTCTGGAAGACTTTCTTGACCTCTAAAAGATGAATCAATTTTTTCTCCAGCCAAATCGAATTGCTCTTCGGAAGAAACTACACACTCCTCTGTGTTGCCTCACTGGGAATAACTCGGTCTCTTGTTTTAGCTTCTCCATATTTTGAAAACTTCCTATGGATCATTGTGTCTGCCACTCATTATCTCTGCTTGCTGTTGCTTCTCTCTGGAAATCAATCTTCCAAAGAAATCGAACTGTTGAAGTGTCTTCTCCAAGTGCCTATCAAATTCTTCTTATAATTCTCTATTGGAGCAACAACAACCAAGATTAAAACTTAATCAAGGGCTAGGATCATCTTGAATTCGATTTGTGTGAGTTTATCGAGAATTCTCACCTTGAACTAATTAATTTTGATTAATTAACCAATTTTCCTAAGTTTATACTTAGGAATAATTAAAAAATAGGCTAATCATCTAATTAATTCATTTCTATGTGGAATTTTGAGAAACTTTCTTGGTTTTTTAGATCTCATGTATTCTATCCTCTCCACCAAATTTAGTATCTAGAACACATAATATGATACATAAAATAACACTCCCTCTTAGTGAGGACGATGTTCTCTCTAGTGTTGCACATTCTGCCACAACAACTTGTATTTGTATCACCTCCTGTCATGTTGTTGATGTCCAGATGCTACTTCTCACCAACTATTGTGCAACTCTGATATTACATCTATGTTGTTGCTGACACTATTATATTGTTTCCATGTCTGCATCTGCACTTCAACTCCCTCTCATTTGTTGTTGCTACAATTGCAACTATTGTGACTAAGAAGCATCTAAAATATTGAATCATCTATGTTCAAACACCTTCTTTGTAGTCATAACTGCACTGCACTCCCAGCATCTAACTGCTACTAGTCTGGCACTATCACTATGGTACTGACTACATCAACTACAATTGAACCCTCCTTCTACTGAATATTGTGGGCCGCTCATAGCTAGGTAATGATCCACGAGGTGAAATTCTTAAGGACCTTGCCCAATCCCTGTAGAACTCTAGGGCTACAACACCAAATCAACTAAAAATCGAATTCCTACCCCAACAATTCAGCCTAACTATCAGAGCATTACATTGCCTCTAAGAATTTTAGCTTGTTGCTCCCTCTGAGCAACGAAATTCTTTCCTTCACTTTTGAGCTTCTCAGATAATCACTAACTCTCTGATACCATGTGAAAATTTCATCTATCGCAACAACTAGAAATTATTTTTCTCATTGTTAATTTATTTAGCAATTTATCTAATGTTTGCTATGGAAAATACCAAATAATTCACACTGTGACTTTCACAAATAAACTGTGGAAGAAAATAGTGTTGGAAAATAAAGCACACACACATAAATTTTAAATAGTTGATTTTAGACAAATGTCCTCAAGAAAACCCAACTTAGGAAAACTAGTGCAACATATGAGGGTTTTATTATTATGCAGTAGTGAATTATGAGTACAATCTATGGATTCCCAGCTAGAAATCCAAACGACACACAAATATGGTCAAACCTTTGTCAGGGAATTACCCTTCTTCAATAAGAAACCCCAACACAACTTTCCTTTAGAAAAATTGTCCTCTTGGACCCTTTGCATCAGCTTCTACATAGTGCTTGCACAGATTCTTTGACGTCTAAGCTTGAAACTACCTCTAATGAAGTCATTCTTCCTATCTCTTCTGAGGAAACTAATTCTCTGGCCCAATTCAGGACCATGAGAGCCATGGTAGAGGAAATGTACCGAGAATTTAAGAAAGGTTGAAGTGAAGATTCTTCTACTTCCAAACAAGACAAAGGAACAAAAGAATCACTTATATATGGCCATTTTGAAGGCAAAGGGAAAGGAAAAGAGATTCCTTTACCCACACCTCCTAACAGCCTTGAAAATAAAAAGAAGAAAACATCTTTGATTAAATTCGATGTTAAATTTGATTTGCCAATATATGATGGAGAATTAAATGTGGAGAAGTTAGATAACTGGGTCAGGCAAATTGATGTGTATTGCAAGGTGCAAAACATTGACTCAGACAGGAGTAAAATTCAGCTGGCCAACCTATGCCTTGGAGGAACTGCCTTGGTATGTTGGGAAGGCAGGACAGAAGCTCACTTGAAGAAGCATGGTAAAATCATTTCTGTTTGGAGTGAATTTGTTTTTGCAATTAAAAAACAATTCTATCCACTAGCTTATATGCAACAAGCTATGATGAGTTGGAAAACTCTTTGCCAATTAAAAGGGAAAAGTGTAGAAAGTTACACCCAAGAGAGGAAGGCCAATGTTGTACAAAAGGCCAAGCCTTCATGCACTCATTGCAAGAAGGATGGACATGATGATGAACATTGCTGGTCTTTGCATCCGAAGCTGAAACCCAAGAAGTTCGATGGCAAGAAGAAGAAAGTAACTGCTGTTGTCTAGAAAGATTTGGGGTCAGACTCAAGTGATGAAACAACCATCACAGCCACAGGTATACAAGGTAAAAATTCTCTAGAGCAATTTATTATTCCTCCATTTGCAACCATCACTTGACACTCTGATGCTGGATATAAGAAGCAATTCAATTCTTTTGCTACCTTACAATCAATAAAATTGTGGGTACTTCCTGAATCAATCAACACTATTACCTTTTTCTTCTTGATTTGTCCTTCTATCTTAATTATTTGAGGAGTGGTAATTCCCGCCAATGCATTACAAGATATGGTCGGATTCATTTCTTCTTTATCTAGGCTTTGTTCCTGGAGTATATCCTCTTCTTTTGACCTTTCTTGCTCCTTTTCTTATTCCTCTTCGCAATCTATGTAGAATAATTTCTTCTCAGCACACTTATGACCTTTAGTGTATTTGCTATCACAACTGTAACAAAGCCCTTTTGCTCTTTTTTCTTCCAATTGTTGTGGTGTCAACCTTATAGGTTCTGGAAGACTAGGGGCAACAACACTTCCGTCTTTATAGTTGTGAGTGGTATGCTTCCTGGTTGCCATAATTTTGCTTTCCATTTTTCTTGCTAACCTGAATGCCTTCTCTAATGAATCAGTTCCCAAAGGTGAACATCATGTTGGATATTATCCTTTAAAGACCCTATGAACACATCATCCTATGCTCCTCTGGAATATCTTTTACCCTTATGTTCAATTTTTGGAACTCCTCAATGTGCTCCATTATTGAACCCTTTTGTTTGAGACTTATCATTGGCTAAAAAAAGTATTGCTTTTTGTATCCTCATAATGTGCTACCAATTCTTCCATAAAAATTTCCCAAGTGATAAATTGTTTATGAGAGCAAAGCCATTGATACCATACAAACTGATTTG
>APFE030911171.1:7032-20238 GCA_000404065.3 Pinus taeda | reverse complement strand
AATATATCATGATATATAATTAACTCTAGATATATATGGAGGGAAGAACAAAGACATAGAGTGATAGAGGTGGAGAGATAGAGGGAGTGACAAGGGAGAGATGGAGATAAAATGAAGGAGAGGGGGAGAGGAGGAATGAAGAGAGAGAGAGAAAGAGAGGAGTGAAAGAGGGAAACACAAAGATGGAGTGGGGAGAGAGGAGGAGAGAGGGAGGGAGATAGTGACAAGGTTGGAGAGAGAGAGAGGGAGACACAAAGTTGGAGGTGGGGAGAGATGAGGAGAGAGGGAGGGAGATAGTGACAAGGTTGGAGAAAGAGAGAGAAGAAGAAGGTAAGAGAGGAGGACCAAAGAGAGGACTTTGAGGGGGAGGGACAGAGAGATGGAGTTGGAGGGGGAGAGAGAGTGAAGAAGAAATACATAGAGAGAGAAAAGTGGAGAGAGAGAGGGAGTGACAAGGGAGAGATGGAGAGAGGGAGTGTATATTTTGGAGTGATATAGAAAGACAAAGATTGAGAGATGGACGGAATGGGGGAGAGAAGGAGAGGGAGAAGGAGATAGTGACTAAGTTGGAGGGCGAAGAGAGAGAGAAAGAGAGAGAGGAGGGGGTGATAGAGGGAAGTGGGAGAGAAAGGGGGAGAGAGAGAGGGGAGGGGGTGACAGAGGGAGGTAGGAGAGAAAGGAAGAGAGAGAAAACATGAGAGAAAGATGGAGAGAGGAGAGCAGGAGGGAAGAGAGATAGAAGGGGGAGAGAGGGAGAGAAGGGGAAGAGAGAGGGAGAGGGAGATGAAGAGGGAGCGAGAGAGAGATAGATATGGAGAAAGAGTGTGTATGTTTTGGGGGTGATATAGAGAGACAAAGGAGAGGCAGAGGGAGATATAGATATAGATGGGAGGTGAAGAGAGGGATAAAGAGAGGGAGAGATAGATAGATATGGAGAGAGAGAAAGTGTGTGTGTTTGGGGGGTGAGATAGAGAGACAAAGAAGGGGAGATGGAGGGAGATATAGATATAGATGGAGGGAAAAAGATTTCTTGCACTAGATTGATTGAATTTCAGTGTAGATGATGATTTCAAATCCGATTTGATTGCTTGCCATAGATGCATTGATTTTAGTGTAGATAATGATTTCTAATCATGTTTGATTGCTTGCACTAGATGCATTGATTTTTAGTGTAGATGTTGATTTCTAATCCTATTTGATTTCTTGCTCTAGATGCATTGATTTTAGTGTAGATGGTGTTTTCTAATCCTATTTGATTGCTTGTACGAGATGCATTGATTTTAGTGTAGATGTTGATTTTTAATTATATTTGATTGCTTGCACTAGATGCATGGATTTCAGTGTAGATGTAGATTTTTAGGCTTATCTGATTGCTTGCATCAGATGCGTTGATTTTAGTGTAGATGTTGTTTTCTAATCTTGTTTGATTGCTTGCATTAGATGGATTTGATGGTGTTAATATTGAGGCTATAAATTATTAAAAATATTTTTCAATATTAAATGGAGGGGGAGAGAAGGAAGAAGATTTCTTGCCCTAGATGCATTTATTTCAATGTAGATCGTGATTTCTAATCTTATTTGATTTCTTGCACATAATGCATTTGTTTCAGTGTGGATGTTGATTTCTAATTATATTTGATTGCTTGCACTAGATGTATTGATTTCAGTGTAGACGATGATTTATAATCCTATTTGATTGCTTGCACTAGATGCATTGATTTCAATGTAGATGTGGATTTCTAATCTTATTTGATTTCCTGCACTAGATGCATTGATTTCAGTGTAGAGGTTGTTTTCTAATCTTATTTGATTGTTTGCATTAGATGCATTATGTTAGTCTCAGTGTCTTCACACTGCCATCAGTGATCAAAATTGCTCTTTTTGCATGCATGTTAGGAGTCTCATTCAATCAACTGCATTTCATTAGGTCATGGATCATCTGATGGTAGAGGTTTCATTTCAGTTTCCCTCATGTCATATACCTGCTGACTTGTTCAAACATCTTTTCAGTTGTTCATAATCAATTCCATTTCATTTTTAACCAGTCCTAAGGTTTAGTTTCATTAGGTCTTAGGGTTTGTCATCATGGTCATTCATAATAAATAAAGTGGTCAGCAGACACATGAGGAGGTTAATAACGATCAGAAAAGTAAAAAATTGTTAATTTGTAAGCTTAATGAAGTTCTAACCTCAAAACTTGTTTTGAGGTAAAACAGAGCATTGGTATTTTTCATGTAATTTTATGGTTTCTATATGTAATAAATTATCACATGCTGCTCCTGGTCACTTGATGACATTGCCAAGCACCTGCCACTGCAAAAATCAAGTCATCTTGAGCACCAATCCGCCTGCAAAAGCAAAAGAGAACAAACGCTAATTTCCTCTCCCATTGAGCTAGGGTTGGCTATGGGATCAGAGATATCTGAGCAGAGTAGGCATAAGGGATATCAAAAGGTATGAGGCCATTTCATATCATCGAACATCAGATCTCCACCATTTGTTGAGAAGTCATTCCAAGGAACAAGCCATTCATCACACATAAGGGACGATTTTTCTTCAAACTGTGCTTCTGAGCAAGAAAAGATGAATTTGGAAAAAGTGAGAGAGATTTTTGTCCCTCAGTGACTCAAGAAAAAAATAATCTTTCAATTTTTACACAGCTATCATGGTTTTAGAGAAATGTCAAAAATACAGTTGCCTCAGGAGAGTTAATGCACCTCTGGAGTAACCTTGGGAAAATCAAGATTTCTCCTAGCCTAGTTGGCCAAATGACTTTCTAGAGGAGTAAAATGATAACTAGACACAAATAGCTTTGAAATGAGCTATCATGAGCTCAATTTGGAGTTGAGGAAGACCTTTGAAAGTTGACTGCAACAGCACTCCGCATTTAGGCAGCCTCATTTTGCACATTTTGACCAGTGTTGGAAGATTGGACTTTTGATAGGGAAAATGACCTCCAAATTGGAAAATTCAAGATGTTCTGAAAAGTAGACTCGATAAGCTTTCCAACGAGCTATCACACGCCCAATTTGGACATCGATAAGGCCTTCACAACTAGTCTACAAAAAGGTGTTGTGCATTAAATTAGCGCTACGCACCTATGGCAGGTTTCCAGTGTAAAATTACACTGGGGCTGCGCACCTGTTGAAAACACCTCAAAATTGCTATCAAAACACCTCCAAAGATATTTAATTCTTGTTCCAAGTAAGTTTACCATTCCTCTTTGCTAAGAAAGAAGTGTGCTTAATTTCTTGAGTGTGTTTGGCATCATTTCATAGCAAACCCTACTGGCATTGAAAAGTTCTCTCACAAACCCTAAATAAGCTAAAACTACCTTTCATAAGCCACCAAAGGTCATTTGCTGCTCTTCTCCTTCTTTCACACCTAATTCACCAAGTCTTTTCACAATCCATCAGTGATTAAGCTTTATTCCACTAAACCCTACTTTCTACATCAAACCCTAGCCCTAATGCACTATTCACTTACCCTAATTCCCAATTTTTACATTCCCACTACCCCCCATTCCCTTATTAACTCTATACCCTAACTCCCTCAAGCATTCATATCCCCATACATCTCACTTACCTTATATTTTAAAATCTCTTCATACTCATTTTGTCCCCACCCCATTCCTTCATTCCTCACTAGCAGCTACAGTCACCAAAACCCATGGAGAGTGACACTAATTATGAAAGGGAGGAAGAAGCCCTTAGTGACAGTTCTAGGGAAAAACATGTGCATCAAAATACCTCATAAGGGGAAAACTAATCAAGGAGGAGCCTATCAATTTGAGACAATTGCTTGCTTGCCCACTTGCCATATAATGTGTCAAACATCACTCTCGCTTTGATTTCTGTGAAACGGTGGAAAGGGTCAAGTTTCACCATGAGCTGACCAGGTTATTTGTGACTCATTTGGAAAACGGTCAGGTAAACCTTGCTGGTGTTTCCTTCACCTTTTCACCTGCTATTATTTCAGAAGCAACAGAGATTCCAAATGTAGGTGAACAGTGGAACAAGATATGTAATTCAAAGGTAAAGAGGCTAAAAGCTAAGCTAAAAAGAGCTTTGAGAAGTAAAAAAGAGCACGATAAGCTCAAGATCTTGGTTGAAGCATCATTGGTTCATAAAAACACTTAACAAGGATCACTCATGCCAAATTTCAAGAATTTTGGAGTAATTTTTGTCATTTTTGAAATTTTTAATGTGAAAAACATGGTTTTCCAATAGGTGCACAGCGCCGCCTACGCTGCACTTTTGTTGGGGACACTTTCTTGCAAAAAAGTTTACATTTTTGGAATCAGCATGGAAAAATATGAAAGCTCAGAAATGGCGAGGAATTTTGGACAAGTTCTAGGTCTCCAAATGAGCAAAAAACACCTTAAAAGTGCCCTCTCTGCCACTTTTTTGCCACACAAGAAGTAGTCTTGGGAGAATCAACTTTTGGAGGGGCAAATGGACTCCAACCTCAGAAATTCAAGTTGTTTCAGAAAGTAGACTCGTCAAGCTTTCCAATGAGCTATCCTTCACTTGATTTGGACTCCTGGAAGCCTCCCAAAATTGGCCTAGAAAAAGCGTTGTGCATTAAATGAATTTTGCCAGTTTTCCCTGATTTTCCAGATTTTTCCTAGTTTTCTTGGGAGATCACTTTTTCCTCATTTCTTCGTAAATGTAAGCATGGAAAATGATGAATTCGATGTAAATATGGTTGAAAATCACTTCATAGGGTAGATACATCAAGTTCCAAGTGGTTTTGAGCTGTAATGATTTGGTTTCCTTGGTTTTAGAGCAAGTTGTTCCACTGCCTATATTCCCGTTCTTAATTTAGATATGGTTGAAACCACCCATTTTATCATGGATTCGACCCTGATAGCTAGCTTGAGTAGTTTACTTGCTTTTTTATTCATTTGTAAAGGTTGGACTTTGGCAGAAGTGTTGGACTCACTGAACATTTGTATCAGCAATTTGGCAAGGAATAAAACCAGGTTTCACAACTATTTTTGTGGGATTCTTGTGATAGTGAGTTTATGTATTGTTTCTTCTTTGTAAAGAGTTTTTTCTGATGTTTTATATGTATCCACATCTCACTCTCTCTTCTAAACTAAATGAATCAAGGTGAATAGACAAAATACACTAATTTACAGTGCTTTGTCTTGGGAATGCATTTGGTTTTCAATGTTTTCACTGTTTGAAGATGATTCATAGTTTCTTATGCCCTACTCAACTCCTCAGTTATCTTAATCTACCATCTCAATCCATTGCTAGTACATAAACTCTTGTCTACCTTGCCCCACAGGACATGGTTGTATCCCTGAGTTGATTTCCCAGACCCAATCTGCCTTCTCCAATTGATCCAACAACCAAAACTTAAAATCAAACTGAAAACCCTAATCTCCTATACCTAGCCTAAAATAAGCATTCATTTCAGTGATCTCAAGACCTAGTTGCCAATATCTTAATTGAGATTGAAAAGGAGAGAGCCCTCTCCCGACCTCGTAGGGCTAGCTACCAAGTTAAGCGTGGTTTGATGTTACCCTAGATCTGCATTCCTTCAGCCTGAGGTAGATTTAGGCACTAACATAGTGGCGACCATACTGGGGAACATAGCGTTATGTTCCTCAGCAAATTGTATCAAGTTCAAATTTGATTGTTGATGGTGGACAATGATCAGACATAGGAAGGCTGAAATCATTCACCTGGCGACTCCAAATCAGTTTCAAGATCAGATCCAAGGACTCCACTGGAGGATGAACCTGACCAACAGAAACATGAAAGGACAATATGGAAAGATCAGGTATTCAAGTTGGAATTTCATCCAAGACATTATGTTCTTTGTTATAAATTATTTCTTCTCTTTTCCCGAGAATGTCAAGAAGGCTTTGCAAAGTATATTGTATTTGAGAAAAGATCCTCAGTCTACATTTGATTCCTTCCCTTTGAAGATTGTGAATACAAAATGTTCATATGCCTTTGATCTTGATCAAGACCCTTCTTCTGAATCTTATAATGACCATCTTCAAACTGATGAGCCTAAAGAGACCAAGACTGATTCTTCGCCTTTTGTATATACTCCTACACCGTGTAAAATTTCAGATCAATACAAGCCTCTGATTTTACCTCCTA
Source organism: Pinus taeda (assembly GCA_000404065.3). Taxonomy (NCBI): domain Eukaryota; kingdom Viridiplantae; phylum Streptophyta; class Pinopsida; order Pinales; family Pinaceae; genus Pinus; species Pinus taeda. The sequence continues at coordinate 14,116 of APFE030911171.1, read as the reverse complement.
TATCCCATGCTTTCCCTGAAAATCATTACCTATATCTACCAAGATTTGATGGTGAGTGTGACAATATCATTGCCGAGAGACATGTACTGAATTTTGAATCTTTTCTCGACCTTTTTTGAAGTTGATGAAGAGGATGTCAGTATTAGGATTTTTTCTCATTCTTTGCAAGGCAAAGTCGAGTTGGTTCAAAACCCTACCTGATGCGAGCATCTCAGATTACCAGCAGTTCGTCAAAGTTTTCCTTGAAAAGTGGGTGGTCAGACAGAACCCTTTCTTGATTCTAGAAGAATATAACCAGCTGAGAAGACTGCCAGAGGAGACAGTACAACAGTTTTCTGCCAGATTTAACCAAGTTTATTATTCGATGCCGGTTAATATAAGGCCTCCTCCTGGATCTGCGCTCTTGCACTACCCAGAAGCCTTTGATCCGGAAATGGAGTTTCAGCTGAGGGAAAGGAACCTTGCAACACCTGAAGAGATGCAGGACAATACAGTAGATGTAGAGGCTAATTTGCTGATCAGAAGGGCAAAGTTGAATAAAGAAGAGAGGAAGAACATAGATCCAAAGGAATTGACATCTTTAGAGGTAAAGCTCGACATTTTGGTAAGTGTAGTGGAAGAGATGATGCAAAAGATCACCACAAGAAAAGAGTATGATGTTCAAGACCATGGCTTGTTGATTGAAGAGGAACAAGTGGCAGATCCAAAATATTTTCTTTCTTATCCTAGTTGTCATAGATCTGATAATGATTGTTTTATAGATCATCTTGGAGAAGAGAGATCTATTGATATGACATGTATGCTTGATGATGTGTTTTATAATGATGATTTTCCTTGGTTTGATCAGTATGATTTTTGGCTACTCGAATTGTTTATTGATTAAATAGTCGAGTACCACATTAATTTGTCAACCCGGGAAAGTCCTTTTGTTTCAAAGGTGACCTCGTACTATATGCACTTTAATTCAAAAAGCATTAAAAGCTGTAGTACAAGCAAATCTATTTCCTATCAAGCTCTTACTCCGTGTTACAGCAGTCATAAACTATTGCAGAAATGAAATGAAATTGATTAAAGGTAACAAATCTGCAGAAAAATGATGCCCGTTTGTAACAGAGGACCAGGACCGTGTCCTCAGAATAAGGATGTTCAACACCTGCCTCTGTGACCAGTCGCCAATACACACCGAAAATCCTACTCATTAGTGACACACTTCTCACAGCGCCAATCGATTAAAGGAACAAAATATCAACAAAAAGGAAATACCAGAAGCGAGGCTAAACATGTATAGAAATAACACACACACTTAATAGGAAAGGAATGGGTGAATCTTGTGAAGAAGGTGGGCCCTGTCCTTCTCACAAGATTCCCCTGCACACAAATACTAAGTTAAAATGCTCAGAACAATGCTTTATTCATCTGCCAAAGAGTTCAATTACAACAGAGGTTCCGACCTTCTGCACTACAATATTCCTGTATCACACATGCCAACTTTCAACTGTAGATGTCTCCTCTTTATAGAGGAGACATCTATTACAATAGATTTTCATTATACATTCAGTTTAATTCTTCTGTACAAAAATAGGAAATTAATTCCTGTTACAGCATACTGTTACAACAATGTATATCTTTGTCATCCTTTGTTTAATTGGATCCTTCCGCTGTTGCAAAACTGGTAGTCTTCGTCTATCTCCTCGGGGTCCTTGTGCTATCCTTGGTTATTCTGTTGTTGTTGTTGATTTGGTAAATCTCAACCGTTCCTTAAAGCTCTTCATGTTGTTCCTGGTGTTCCCGCATCTGTGACTAAATTGGCTGATCGTGCTTTATCATCATCGGCCAAGTATAGTCTTGCCAGCTTCAGACGGTTACTGTTGCATCTTTTGCAAATTAAGACTTTTCCTGCTTTAGTCAGTTGTTGTTTTTGGTGTTGCAGCAACTGCACAGTTGTTGTTTCTGGTGTTGCAGCAACTGTGAATTATGATTCTGTGGACTTTGACAGTTCCAATCAATTGTCAGCGACTTAGCCAATTTCCAAAGATTAATTGTAAAGATAACATGAATATGTGTTGAATAATTAAACATATAGCAAATGAGGAGAGTTACTTCATACCTTGGGATGATGAGGTCAAAAATGATATCAAGGGTTTCTATTTATAGGCTAAAAAGGGTAATATCATGACAAAATATGAAGTCAAAAATAGACAATATGGAGTCCTAACATCCCCCCCAACTGAAAGGGTTGCATGTCCTCATGCAACGTTTACTCTGAATCTCAGTCAGAGTACTGGGATGAACAGTGTAAGTTGCTGATACAGTAGCTAGAGAAGGCTTTATCAGACCTGCTTTTGAATCCCTGAACATTCTGTAATTGCTGCCATACTGCTACTTCCTCCTTTTTGGTCAGTTTGTAATGAACCTTATATTGCTGACTAGGTAACCATAAGAGAGGGAAATGAAAATGGTAGCCGATCCACCTCTCAGCACAGTTTTCCATACATTTGACATAATAAGGTATGCATGAAATCGCTACCTGAAGATTGAGGGGATTGTAAGGATGGTATTCCTGTCTTTCTCTGGGACAATGTTCCCAGAATAACTTGTTTGCTTCGACGGCCAGTGTGCCTTTTGTTTTTACATAATGTTGACAGTCCTGCAAGACCGCTGCCTGTAGCTTCTTTATATGATCAGCCAATTCTGGATTACTTACATAATTCTGATGCTGTGCAATGAAGGCAGTTGGATTCTGTGGTTCATTTCGAATCCAAAGGAGGTAGTTGTGCTCATTATGTTCTGCTGACATATAGGCATTTGTCCAAGTTAATTGATTAGCTAGAAAAGAGATGAAGGCTCTTATTTGGATATCACCAACAATAGGAAGTATATTCATCGCTCTATCTTCAGGCATGGCCTCATTGTGAAGTTAGAGTTCACAAAGAAAATTTTGATCATTATGTGGTGCTTCTTTGAATGTTTCAATAAACTGATCAGGTGTATTAACTTGGTATGGTCTTCCATCTCTAATTGCTTTTATTTGCAAGAACGCCAACCGTTCTCTCAAGAATATTGCATAGTTGGAAGAGGGTTTTCTTTTTAGCCAATACCCTCTGAACCAGATCGAAGGCACGGGATAGCCTAGCTTTTACCTCCTTATTTTCTTTATGTTGAGCTCTAGACTGTTCCAGTGCATCCCAATTTCTGTATGCATAGCTGAACCAGGTTGAATTTTGTTGTTGGAATGCCTTCCCTTGTGAAAGCTCATATTCTATTCTCCATGTGTCCTTTAGTTGTTGAAAACTAAAGGTCTCCGTGTGAGCATTACTGACACAGGGAGTTTCAGTTTGTGCATACGCATCACTGACACGGTGGAGTCCAGTGAGTTCAGTCTATGCATAAGCGTCAGAAAAGGATCTCTGCTCTGCAGTAGTTTGGGTGGCCCGCAGTGGTTCTATGTCTTCCTCCACAACTCTTGAAAAACCTGCTGGTTCTTGTGTGACAGCAGGCTGCTTTGTTTCTTCTTTTACAATTCTTAGAAAACCTGCTAGTTCTTGTGTGACAACGGGTTGTTCTTTCTCTGCTCCTGCAACTCCTGCTGGTTCTTGTGTGACAACAGGTTGTTGCATTTCTTATACTGCCCTTCCTGCTGGTTCTTGTGTGACAGCAGGTTGTTCTGTTTTGACTACAGCAGCAGGTTGCTCTGTTTTGATTTTAGTAGCCGAGGGTTGTGGATTAGCTTCAGTCATTGGGACTTGGACTACCTTATATCCTACTTGAGTGTATAGTTCACCACACTCACTGCACATGTACTCATTGTATTGACTCTTTTTTGTTACAGACGCTACCCGTGCTAAGAAGTGGATATTATATTCATTCTGATATGCTTCCTTAACCATTATTATCTCCTGCTGATAATCCTTAATTTGAGATTTTAAAAACTCAATTTCTTCCTGAAGGGAGGCTATGGTAGGCAGGGCTTGCGTATCTGCAGGCTTTAATGGAGGAAGGGATTGTTGTTCCGCATCCATTTGGTCATTTGCATCCCCAAATGGTGGTTCTTGTGCGTCACCTGTTGGGTCAGTGGTTGGTTCTTGTGTAATAGCCACTTGCCCAATATCACCTTAGGTGTCTATTTTAGATTTTTTGGCAGGTGGTTCTTGTGTATCAGCTGCCTCAGAAAATGATGTCACAAAACTGTCAACGCTCTGCATCTCAGCCCCAGAGGGTGAGGAAAGGGACTGCTCTGGAATGATTGGAATGCGGGGTGTTAGGGTAATGGGTGGAGAACTGGGGATCATAGGGCTGGTGAGTTTAACTGCTGCAGTCAACCATTTTCGCTGCCTCTTTAAGGAGGCAGGAAAATCAATAATTTTTCTTTTTCGGTCACTTTCCTTCAGGCTGGGGGGACTATCAGGAATAGCAGCTGCTTTGATCGAAGCCCTGGTTCTTCTCCTTTTTGGTGGAGTTTCAATTTTCTTTTGCTTTTTCCTTTTAAGAAAAATGATGGGGGTGTTGTCATCAGAGTCATCAGTGGAAATATGAAGCATGGGGGTAGATGGTTGAGCTTCGTTGGGAGATGGGGTCCTCTGCAGGGGTGTTTCTGCTGCTAATTGTTGAGGAATTTCCTGAGGTATTTGCTCTGGTTGTTGGGGAACTTCCTGGGGTATTTGCTCTGGCTGTTGGGGAACTTCCTGGGGTATTTGCTCTGGTTGTTGGGGAACTTCCTGTGGTATTTGCTCTGGTTGTTGGGGAACTTCCTCCTCCTGCTGAGGATCTTCTTCTATTTGCTAGGGAGGATTAATGAGAGGGGGTGGATGATTTAGAGCAAAGCCTCTGTCTATTAAGAGTTGGGCTAACCGGTGGTGTTTGAGGGAAAGGGTTGGATGCTTCGCTTTTTCAGCATAATGTGACATATTTTTCAGACAACCCAATAGATAATAGGGCATATTTATCAATTGACGATGCCTCAAATGATTTAACAAAACGAAGTCGTGTTGGTAAATTACCTGGTAATGACCTTCACAAGTTAAATATTGTTTGACAAACTCCGCGACCTTTGGCCATGGTGGAGGCAATGACTGAAGTGCGACCCCTCTGCCTTTGGCTTCTACGTGTTCGCTTGGTAGGAAGAAGCCTTGCTGCACATTCAAAATCACATGTTTCCTGCTAAACCAGTGTGTACCATTGGTCGGTAACCCGAAGATTTGGGCTACGTCCTCCTCTTTTACCGGAATACGTACTCCCTAGACTGTAGAAAATCCTTCTCTTAAGTTGCATGCGAACTCCAACACCTGATGTGTGTTGAAATCCGGGAGTCTTCTAAAGTAGTCTACCCACCCTGCTTGCTGGAAAATTTGGTAAACCTCAGGGTAGAGTTCCAGTAGCGCTATTGTGCCAGGTTCATATGTGATCAGATTTCCCCCCATAGCTGCTGATCCGGCGAAAATACACAATACAGAACCTAGTTTCCGAGTTTGAAATAGAGCAAACCATTACAAATGAGGATATTCCACGGTGAGGTGAGTTTTAGATATTACCGCGAGGAGTAAGGGTGGCGGCGATTAACGTGTTATGGAATAATTGTGATATTTTGGTAATCCCCCCCAAATCTACGGCTGAATGATTTGATTGGCAGTATAATGATTTCGGCAGTCGTATCACATCTCCGCATTAACTATAATTTAATATTCACACTTAAACATGCGTACCTTTACTTTTACCTTTAGTCGCACGCAAAAAGTCTTATCTTGTCTTTTGCTGTATTAATCATAATTTGAACGGGTTTTTAATCGTGAAAATACAAGCGATCTGACAGGAAGTAGCAGTGACGACGTGTAATTATTAGAGTGCTTGGTTGGTCCCTTTAAAGAAGCAGAGTATGTTCCATCAGGATGATAATTCATTAGGTGCTGGAATTGGTATTGTAGTATTGAAAAGTGATATTTGCCGGAACATAAGCTCGTGCGGCAGCCGCGGGAAGTGGTGTTGCGGCAACGGAGAAATGATATCGTATTGACGGAAAGTGGTGTTGCAGCAACGGGGAATGACGGAAAGTGGTGTTGCAGTAACGGGGAATGACGGAAAGTGGTGTTGCAGCAACGGGTAATGACGGAAAATGGTGTTGCAGCAATGGGGAAATGATATTGCATTAACAGAAAATGGTGTTGCAGCAACAGGAAATGGTGTTGCAGCAACAGGAAATGATGTAAAACTTGACTTATGGTCCGAAGAACGTTCCCAAGCTGCAAAGTGATTCTTTTAGAATTTTTATTCTCAGCCATCCTCTGAAAGTAAGATCTGCAAAACAACTAATTGTAACATGGAAACCCTTCGTAGGGATTATTAGTTAAGAAATCTAATCTAAAAATAAATGAACAAAAATTTAAGTGCCTTGAGGGGTAGCAAATTCCCCCAAAAAAACATAGTGTAATTCTGCCATGCAGGTAGCTTTGAAATCCTCTTAGAAACAGGCCATTGATATGGACGGAGTCAGTATCCATTCACTAATAACGATGTTCTATTATCATCAATTGTTAAGAGTCTGACTGTTTCGTTTGGAAAAACAACATCTATTTCATAAGGTCCTAGCCACCTTGTTCTCAATTTACCTTGGAAATTCTCGAAACGGGAGTCATACAGTAAAGCCCAGTTACCTTTCTGGAACTGCTTCTGCTTAATAGTTTTGTCATTCCATCTGGTTCTTTGTTGTTGAATCATGGTTGTTTGGTGGATGGCATCCAATCTTTTCTCGTCTAACTCCTGAAGCTGTTGCAACCTAGTTGTCTATGCATCAGTCAAATCAAGGTTAACAGCTAAAGCAGTTCTTAAAGTTTTGATTTCAAACTCCAAAGGGAAAACAACATTTTTACCAAAAACTAACTCATAGGGTGAAAAGCCCGTGGTATTCCTCCAAGTGGTTCTATAAGCCCATAGTGCTTCAGGCAACTTTTGAAACCAATCCCTCTTGTTTTCCTTTATTGTTTTTGTCAGAATAGCTTCTATGACTTTGTTGGTGCTTTCCACCTGCCCATTTGACTGGGGGTGATAAGGTGTGGTCATTTTATGCTTAATATGGTATTTTTGCAATGTGTCT
>APFE030911165.1:93003-103474 GCA_000404065.3 Pinus taeda | reverse complement strand
TAATTGGGGTTGTGTTTGTACAAGTAAATCTCTCCAAAAGAAGGTTGAACATTTTGGAAGCATGCTTGGACTGGTGGGTATATATGATTTAGTTGATAGGGATATATGAAACATATTGGGGTGAAAATATGCTTGGGAGAACATCTGGATAGCCTTTGATGATGTCTAGATCCTGAAGTAGGGAGGGTGGCATTGGTCTTGGAGCTCTGACCTTGGATACACACCTAGATCCATGGGTTGGTGTTAGAGTGGAATCCTGATGGTACCTAGAGTGGCTAAATCTTGGAATACACCTTAGTCCCACCCGGTTAGATATCTTGGTCAAGTATCTAATATGTAGCACTAAGTGTGCCATAAATCTTCATAGAACATCTCATTTTGAGATCTTCCATGTACCTATGTATATATGTAATTATGAATACCTCCCTAGCTAAGAGGGAGTGTTGAAGAATGTAACTAGTGCCGGTATTCATAATTATACTTGATTCATGATGTAATATATTTGTCAAAAGAAAGAAAAAGGAATTTTATTTATAAAATAGAAAACATTTTGAAGCATGGGTTTCATTATCTTTTATTTATTTTCTAGGTCTAAAGCCTCCATCGTAGGATTCTAGGGTTTATGTCATGAGTCCTAGTTCTTTTTATCATGTGATAGAAACTTCTTGGGATTTATCTATCAAGAAATAAAATTATTTTAATGTAAAATGAGTCAATTAGGCCTCCTCCACCAAGTCAATCTAATTGGGAGATAGAAAACACTATATATAGGCAACAACTCGACCTTATTTGGAACACACTACAAGCAAGTTTAATCTGCAACTCAAAGAAAAGAAAATGTGTGAAAAATGAACGAGAAGAAGGAGAAACCATAATAATGAGAAACCCTATCAAATAAGGAAGAATTAATATACCTTGTTTTTGTCTCACACGTACAAAGAAATTGAAGTTGCAGAAGGGCCAAAGTTATAGGGCTGCAATAGGGTTGAAATTTTGAAGCTGGAGGACCAAATTTCTGAGTTGAAGTTGGGTTGGAGAAGTTTGACTAAAGCTGACTTTTGGTATTTGGTTGATTATCTTGGAAGGATGAATTATTGGAGGAGGAAGGTCTTTTGGTAAGGTATAAGGTCTTGGTTTGTCTCAATTTAATTTGAATCTATTAGTGGAAGAGTTTGACTGGGTTTTCCCTTGTATAGGGGTTTTATCCCTAGCTGAGTGCCCACATCCGGTGTCACTAATATTCATGTTTTGATTTGATAATTGCTTGATAAGAAGAAAATAAAGAAGGGCATAAACAAATCTGAGAAGAATATAAGAATATCACAAGTAATTTTCAACACAAGAAAATATTTCTGCCTTTATGATTTTCTAACAATTTGTTCTTTAGATCTTTGATATTTATTCAAACATGGGTTGGCACCATTCTGTTACTCGTAATATAACTAGTATGGATGGAAAGGGAAAATGAAAGGATTAACAAAGCTCCAAAACCTCTAAAATTTAACCTTACAACACTTCAAATCTCTTTGTATATTCGAAGACAATTTTGAATTCCCAATTTAGGAAGGTACTCATTGAGCTATTAATAATTTGAGCATTGATCTTTCTTATCACAAATTTATTATCAAAGGATTTCAATGACATGGAAAAGTTTGGTACTAATCATTCATTTAAACTATTCAAGGAAGCTTTTACAACAAATATATTTGAGATAGGTCAAATAAGTTTGTCAAGTATTATCATAATATGAATCTTATGAAGGGGATCAAAATGAATAAATTGGAAAAGGGTAAAGATCATTCAAAAGGATAAAGGACTATGACCATATTATTGATCTTTGAATTCGATTGAAGATTATTTTTAATTGGTAGAAATACAATTGCCTAGTTAATAATAACAATATTTGTAAGTAGAAATCTAATTTAAAATCACATTGTTTATTGAAGTAAAAACAATAAATTGCAAGATTGTAACAAAATTACCAAAATTGGATTAAAGTACATAAAATTAAAAAGTCACAAATTGAAAAATTCATTTAACCACAAGTTATATAAAAAATCATAATTTAAGAAATGCATATTAATACAAATAATATAATATGTTAATGTAAGAAAAAAAATTACTTAGAAGGTATATATTGATATCTTCTTAAAATAAATATACTTCTTTTTTTTATGAATTAATACCCAAAAAATGACAAGATACATAACAAATGAAACACATGATTTATAAGCTTCAATGGATATTCTTCAATATTCAACAATAAAAATTGTTATACTGTAACAAAAGTAATAAACCAAAAGTTAAATTACCCGGATGCGGGTGTTAATGTCTGATATGAAGTGTCATTACACCCCATGCTCAGTCCACATGGCTTCACGTCCTCGACAAGTGGTTTCCATGTGCTTCGAGATGGTTTTAGGTTCCAGTACCTCCAGGTGCATTAAAGGCCCATCAATACAGGGGCACTCTCAATGTTCAGCTGACATTGCTTTTACCATGGCGCAAACATTCCTTTGTTCAGAAATGCGGGTTGGCACAGGTTTTGATAGTCTGGTTCAGGGCACTGTGATGCCGGGAAGCCCTGCACGAAATCCACCCATCCTCGCAGACAATCCTCACCCAATCTTCACGGGGATTGTGAATATAGCCCAGACGAAGGTGCAGGCGATAACCCGGCAGCAGGCTCTTCAAGGTAATTTCTATTACGGCATTTGTAGCAACAGCAGCAAGTACAGGCTAGTTAAGCTTAGTTTGCACAGCTTTGCAAAGGTTATCACGCTCTCAATGGCTCCTCACGCTGGTCACAAGGTGCCTCGCAGAGGTGGTCATTCCAATCAGACAAGCGGCACTAGACATAGCGGACAGCCCAGTCCGAAGCGAATTTCACCTTTAGCGTGTGCTTCGCCTCCCTCAGGTGCCTCGCCTCCTTTAGGTGCCTCGACGCATTCAGAGGATTTAGAAAACACAGTTCAGATAACAACATTTCGCTATCGTCGCCGAATGAACAAGCCAGTGGTTAAAGCCAGCATTACTGTAATCTTTGATGAGGCGGACGAAGAGGAGGAAAGCTACAAAAATGATTTGGGGGAGAAGACGCCCACCCCCTCAGAAAATTCCTTCAAGGCCAAGGATAACTCCTACAATCCAGAAGTACAGCGCAAAATTGAGGAGGATAGCACTGAAGATTACTTGGCAGAGCAGGAGGAAGCCGCAAGAGAACTCAGCAGTCTCAAACGGAAAGAACCAATGGATTCTGCTGAAGGCATTCTGGAGGCTCATATGGATTCTCATTGTAGCAAGCTCACCCCCACTCAGAGTGGCCTGAAGAATGAGGAAGAGGAAGACTCTCTGGATTATGCTCTGTACCTCAAGCTACCTCCTGGTTATGACTGCATCGAGGATGTTCTAGAAGGGGTGGAAGTAACTTGGGAGCGAGACCCGATTCAAGCAGCTGAAGAAAGGAAGAAGAGAGCAATGGATCGCGAAGTTGAGGCGAAGAATTCTAAAAGTGAATGATTACAGAAGTTTCTGGGGTAAGCCTGCCCTCAGGCGAAACTCATCTTTTTTGACCTTTTGGTATGTCTAGGCTTTATGGTATGCAGTCTTTGAAGTTTAGATGCCTTGAATACTCGATCTATTGTAACAGATCTCGGGGTCTGGTCTTCCTAGAGGTTTTTTGTCTGTCTCAGTCAAGTCTAATATGTCCAGGTTGGACAAGTTCCAGTTCAAGATATTCTTTTTTGGTTTTTTGTATTCTCTGGCTTATACAAGCAGAAATACCAGTTGTAATGAGAAAATCCATGACAAAGAGCTGAACAATAGCTCTCAGAGGTGTATACCTCTTGTAAATATCTTTTTATCCTTTTTAATACATTAGCTTAGTCTTTACACAGCAAAAAAAAAAAAAACCAAAAGTTAAATTGAATTTCTAGCTATATATTTGACCAAGTCTAAGTTGTCTCCAACTGAATGTGGTGTTTTCCTTATAGCCTATCTTAAAAATAAAAATAAAAATTATAGAAGGTAATTTTTTACATATCTTTTATATCTCAGATTTTAACAAAAAGTGTGATAGAAAACATACTAAATATATTTCATTATTGATGGCTAATGTTTCCATTTGAGGCATCTTATAATGGAGTATACCAACTTTTTAAATAAATTTAATCACATCAAATACCATGGGCCGTCCAATACCATGGGCTGGAAAAGTATTTATAGCAAAAAATTGTCCCTCGTACTTGAAAACCAATGAATATGATTCCAAATTTCTCTTATTGTCCCCTTGAAAATAGGTGAATATGATTCCTTATAAGATATATGGTGTGTTTATTTATACCCAAAATTAGTAGGAGGGTTTCTCAACTCTGGTGGTGACTTAAAATCCCTCTAGAATTATCCTTGTGTTATTGGCATTCTTATTGCTAACCTTCAAATGGGATCGAGCACGGAAGGGCCCCCCTTCTCTAGCAAGGAGGATGTTTCCTTTCATGTGTTGATCTCAAAGCTAAAATTCATTCACAAACCAAAGAAACAATAGAAATAATTTGTCAAGAAGACTAAGAATATACCATTAGTGGCTCTTCCTTTGGGAATTAGAAGGACCTCTCTAGCCTTCATTAACAAAGCTTTGATTAGGAATTTTAGGGGTGTTGTAAAAATGATTAAGGCAACATGATAGTAAATTTTGGTTTGAATTTTATTTTCTTAAAATCCACTTCTTCATGTATTAGAAATCCTTTTGACTTCAAACAACAATGATCTTCCAGCTGCCTATTATCTTGACCTTAGCTCTGATACCATGTTGTAAAAATGTTTAGGGAAACATAAGAATAACTTTTGCTTTGAATTTTCTTTTCTTGACAATTCCTTGTGATATTCTTAATTCTTCTTCTTCTTCTTATTATTTTCTTATCATCAAGACAGTTTACAATAACAATAAAGATCACAACCATACAAAGATGAACTCCAAATATAGGCTCCAAGCCAGGGAAAACTCTAAAAGAAATTTTCTTCTTATAGAATCAATTCAAATGAGACTTCCAAGACCAAAATTGAGACCAGGATGACCATTAAGAACCAAATCAATTAACAAAAAATCATCCTTATTCTTTGCAAGACAAAGTCTCAAAGGGAAACAAAAAAACTCTTCTAACCTTTCATCCTTGCTAAAAAAATTTGCAACACCTTCTGTAATTTTAGACCTAAGGTAACCTTATAAATCTTGGCATACCTCACATGTGTGATATGTAGCAGAGATATTTTAGGGATCTAAATATATTAGGGTTGATTCCTTCTTTGTTAGGATGTTTTAGCCTTCAAGGACCTTCACATGCCTATTTTAAATTGCATAGCAAATCAAATGAAGTGTTCTTATGATATATCCAAAAAGGTCAAATTTCCTCCTTTATATAGCCTTCCAAGAGGCCCCACTAACCTTTCTCTAGGCCTAATTATGTTGGGGTAGCCAACTTGGTCTTAGGAGTCTTCTAGACATTTTCAATTACAATTTTTTTTCTTCTATTGATATAAATGCCAAAATGGGATTTTTACAATATGACAAGGACACTTTGAATCATGTAAACCCTGGAAAAATTCAATGGATGTTTGACCTAATGACAAATGACTTGAGAATGAAGCCCATGCTTTACATAAACTATTTTCCTTTTTTATATTTATTTATTTTCCTTTATTTGATAGATACATAAGAATTACATCATGACATGATTCAAATGACAATTATGAAAACTAAAATTAGTTACATTCTTCAACGCTTTCTCTTAACTAAGTAGGTATTCATAATTGTTCAACAAATATAAGGACAATGTTCAATTTGAAAGGTTCTCATAAGAAGAGTGCCAACTAAGACATTGATCAAAAGATCAACATATATGATTCCAAGGATCTAGATACCATATAGGTTATCTGCCAAGGCATCAACCCATCAAGGGATCTAGGTACCATCTAGGATATCTACCAAGATACCAACCCAGCAGGGATCCAGGTGTCATCTAGGCTACCTGCCAAGACACCAACTCAACAAAGATCTAGTTTTCATCTAGGTTACCTTCCAAGACACCAACTAAATAGGGATCCATGTGTCATCTAGGATTTGAGATACTTAGCAAAGAATAATTCTACTAGAAAACCCTATATGTCATATCCCAAGAATTAAGGATTCATAGAGCTAACAATAAATTAGGATCAAAGTTTTTGTTTCTAGGGTTTACTTCCTTTTAGGATTCAAAACCGTAAATACTAGAAAACCCTAAATTCTCGATCTATAAAATAGCTTCAAAAACCTCATAGATACTCTACATGAACATTTTAAAATAATCACAAAGACATAATGTAAAAAACATATAGTTATGCAGAATCTACGACTACAGACAAAAGTATCTTCCCTAGGCTTGGTGGATTACCTAGAACAAAAAAAGGACAAAGGACCTAATGCTTTCCTTAAATTAAATACATAATGGGATGAATCCTACCTGTAATTTTTCGTATGCTTTTCTCTTTCCTTGGCTTGAATGCTCTAATCCTAGCGCCAATCGCTATTATTGGAACCTGCACAGTCAGATAACACAAGAAAATGGTCCATTGAATCTATGTAGCATCATCTAATCACTTATTCAATAGATCAACATGGTATTGAAATATATGAAACCATAACATCATATACAAGAAAACAAATAACTCTTTGCATTAATAGAAATGGAGTGAGTTACAACCAAAAATAGGTGTTGATCCTGTAAAAGAGCTCCTCCAATTTGACTTGTCCTTTCCTTGTCACAACGTGCACCTCTAATCACCTTAATGCATGAAAATATATCTCTCACATCAGTAACATAAAGGTAGAATCACTCTCCAAAAGCCAACCCCTTGCCTATGGATGGAAGTATATATATAGGTGAAGGAGGTAGTTCATGAATTATTATCCTTTTACCAATTAGGGCTTGAGATCCACTTTTGATGGGAGGATGAACTCAAGGGATAAGGGATGAAAAATCCAAGGTAGGATAGGATAGGCTCCGAGACTTTTATCTGAGGTAAATGGTTACAAGATATCCTAGAAGCTTTTGGAAGAAGAGGCTTTAGGATTCTCTCGCTTTTTCCCAAATTTATAGAACCAATGCATGTGCATAGTGGAGTAACATGTAGGTGATCAACACAGTCCATAGTGGAGCAACCTAGTTGTCAACACTGTCTAGTAGGAGGCCAGGGAGCATTGGTCCTTAAAATGATTGAAACATTGTGTTTTTAGGCTGAAACTCTGGGATTAGAATGAGTCATACTTAGGGCTTGTACAAGGATGATGAGAAGGAGGTCAAAGGATGTTGATTGATCTAGTTGAAGGCCTATTAACCAGATGTGACAATGGCCTATAACAGATTCCCCCATAAAGCGAAAAGTTAGGAATGATAGCTAATGAATGAAGTGATTTACCTTGTGACAAGTCGGGATAAGAAAAAACTGATGAGATCATCATCTATTGCAATACATTTATATCATGATATCTTGGATGAGGGAGGCATACCTATGCTCAACACATAAGCTAACATTATATGTACAATGATCAAAATTCATGTCCATAGATGACTAATGGAGGACCCATTACTGGATGAATGCCTATATGATCATAGCCATCATACATTGTGATCTTGTATTACTACTGAAATTGCAACCCAGATGGATGAAACTAGATCTGGGGTCTTCTATATCGTTCACATGACCAACCAATGTACGAGTCTAACCACATGAATCAATGAGCTGGAGTCAAACATGGTAGACACCATCTGATTACTGACCGATGTTGTAAGCTATTAACAGACATGAGAGAAACCACCGATGAAGTTAATTGATCTTAAGGTACTCTAGTACAATTCATATGGTATGAATACATGAGTTGATGTTGACCACCACACCGAATCTTTCGGTTTAAGGCCAATGATGTAAACCGATTGTTGAGAGCGAGGAAACTTGTCATTGATGTATGCAAGCACCAAGGTACCAAGGGGTGTTTCTAAGTCAACTTCTTGGATAATGAGCTGATGTCGATAGAAAGTGTCCCATCGCATGAGGGCCTTGATGTATCCCCCATCAACGACATGAAAGGGTATGATGATTTGAGATAGAATGATCAAAACGATGTTGATACCAAACTGGATCAGGAAACACAAACATGGAATGAAGGCTTAAGAGTATTGTAGAAGATAGTAATTGAATGACTTCTCTTGAACACAATGGTGACATTGAATGGACTTGGTATCATTGACCCAAAACCAAAAGCGGAGGCTTTGAAACGATATAATAAACCAAAAGTCAAGTATATTTCCCAACCCACATCCATGAAGATGAAGTGGAAGAGTGTCATGTTTAAGAGCGATTTGCTTCCATTAGGAAAATGGAGTACCCTATTTTCCCAATTTCCCAACCATACTGGTCTGTACCTCTTTATTTTTTAATAAGCTTGAGGAGGATAACATATGCTTTATCTGTAAGTCAATCCCTCAGATGAATCCCTTTGAGAATATTTAACGAACCCAGAAAAGGAGTGGTTCGGTCCCGTCATGAACAACGATTCCATCAATGTTTGATGTTTTAATGAGTCCAACAAAGATATAACTCGACATAATTTTCATGTTTGGAGAGTTTAAAAAAGAGGCGGAAAAGAAAACTCTAGATGTTCCTTTACATAGATAGTCCCTTAGGTATCAAAATGTAGAAAATAACACCCAAGAGAACCTCTTATCCATGTTCGACTAAGGCATTCCTTTTTCATAGTTAGTCTATCTCAGTCCGGAAAGAGGTTAAACTTATATTGAGTAGACATATTTTCATTTACTTTAACGAGTTCGAAAAGACAAGTGATAAAAAATCTTTTCATATTTTGGGAGTCTAAAAAGCATTGAAAGAGAACTCTATGAGGTTCCTTTTTTGTATGTTTACGGAGTCTGAAAAAGTGATAAAGTTACACCTTGGTCAAAATAATATGTTCAAAACATGGAAAAATCCGTGAAATAGTTTTCGACCTGCTCAGAACATCACAAAAAGGATTATAAATGCCCGTTTCATGGTAAAAATGGATTGTAAATAGGTCAAAACATTAAATGTGAATAAAATAATGGAAGAAACAACCAGAAATATCCAAAATGACTATTCATATTTACCATTTCACAGTTACATTCAACAGTGAGAGTTCTAAGTAGTTTTTTCCCTCGATCTTTTGCAACTGATTGTGCTCAATCTGGTGGATCGTTTCAGGTTTGTCACTTCAAGGAAGAAGCTAAGACCTGTCTCTTTCAATTCATGGTCCCATTTTATGATTTCATGTAATTTTAGGTATTTTTGAGGGCCTTGGGGTTCTAAAAATTTGCCTTATGACAAACGAAGGCCTAGGGAGTCGAAAATGGGGTTGCACCTAAGTCAAGATACATTGTAGGAAAGGGTGAAACATTTTGTCTCCTTGATCTATTTTTGTATGATTAGTTTTGTTGTGCTAATAACAATTACAAATTTATAAACATATGCTTGCTACTTTCTTTTTGTATTGAGTTTTCCTTAGTTGTTGGTGCTTAAAAACAGGTAAATTTCCTTAAGTTAAAGAAGACATTCATGAGAAAAATAGCTTAAAAAATGAATAATGAAAAGAAAACATGTATAGTACAACAAGCCATCAAAGAGACATATTAACACAATGTTTTAATGAAGGATTTCACCCCTCCTGGGCTACAACTCCTTGGTCCAGCTTCCATGGCTTGAGCCTCTGTATTAGATCAATGTGGAAAAAATGTTGTTTACAAAGCTATATGTCTCTTGATACTTGCACCAATGTGTTCAGAAGGTCCAAATTAGCCAAGAACACTTCTTTCTGATTTCAATTTGGTCGAAAATTGAGCAAGTTATGCTTCATTCAATTTTTCCTAAGAAACCCCGCTAAATCTGGAGAGACTCCAGTTAAGTCTGCCAAAACTGGCAGTTTCCACCTAATTTGGCGCACCACCAAATCCTCCACCAACCTAATCAATGATTTAATTAATGATAATCTTGAATTAATGGTGCTAATCACGTTTAACTATTAGCGCTGACCCTTGGATTTTAAAATGTGGTCATATGGAGAGGGGGTTGGCTTGTAGGGCTGGCTCCCTCCTCTCCCCCAGGCAGATCCACTATTACATTAAATATATGCTCGTGGGAATTGTTTTCAAATCCGCTACCATGGTTTATTGGTAAGGCACGATATTTGGGAGGGGGAGGTCATAGGTTCAAACCCGCCTCTGCCCTTTCAATAATACTTTTACTGCCCATTAAAAACTTTACCATATTAATATTCCACCGCCCATTAAAATTTTTACCATATTAATATTCCACGGACTTTAATATAGTTCAAAGCTATGGACTTTGAATTTATACGAATTTGGAATTTGATTTAATTCACACACACACACACACATATATATAAACTATA